>PVKA01003826.1:0-93792 GCA_004027165.1 Ctenomys sociabilis
CTTCCTTCCTTCCTTCCTTCCTTCCTTCCTTCCTTCCTTCCTTCCTTCTTTCTTTCTTTCTTTCTTTCTTTCTTTCTTTCTTTCTTTCTTTCTTTCTTTCTTCTTTCCCTTTAGTAGTCAGACCTGTTCTAAAGTCAACTGGGAAATGTTCTTTGCTTATAAAGACTTATGTGATTAAATTGGACCAAAAAGTACAATGAAAATTCCCAAAGTGGGGCCTATATGCAGTCTATTTTGCTATAAATGTTATACATGCAAAATTTCCAAGAATTAAGAAGTGACTGTGGTTTGGGAGTTATTTCTTTACCTTCTGCACAAGCATACATACCAGAAAATATAAAGAGCTTATTAAAGTTTAGATATACTAATGTAAATTAGTATATCATATCAGAACAGTTTTTGCAAATAGTATTTAATTTAAACCTCTTTTGTAGTTACTATTTAAAAATCTTCATAGAGGGCCTGCCAAAGGGCTCAGGGATTAAAGCGCCTGCAAATAGTCACAGGGAATTCGATCCTCCGGCCTGCCATGCCCTGGAGCGTGCTGAGACAGGGACTGAAACTGGGCATTCAATTATCTGTAATTCCAGCTCTTGGGAGGCTGTAAGCAGCAGAATCATTACGAGTCCAATCTCTCTAGTGAGACCGTGTACACCCTTCCCTAAAATACAGAAAAAAATAAATAAATAAAAATGTTCGTAGAGCATTAAATATTTTTTCATTCATTATCTTTCAAATGAAGTGGATGCCTTCTTGTAACCCCAACAGAAAGGCCCCCTTTTCTGTTACAATCAAGGCTATCTTCATTCCTGGAGTATCTCAGAGAGCCCAAGATACATAAAGACTGATTGAATTCATATTCCCCAGGGGAAGGGAAAAATCAATTTAGACTATCCACATATCTGTTTTAATGACTAAAGTTTTCTGTGAGTTTTTGTTTGTTTTAGCACAGGTCCCATAGGGTCTCAATAAACAAATGGGACTCATGGTGATCCTCCTGTTTTCAGCCCCCAAACGCTGGTATTACAGGCATGTGCTCCTGTCTCAGAGCACACGGGTACGGGGCTGGCACGGTGCCAAGGATCACACTCTAGTCCGTGCATCTGCCTAATCAGGTGCTTTAATCCACTGGTCAGTCTTTCTGTGAGTCTTACTGGTCCAGATAATGTGATTTATCACAAATTTATTTAGCTTTTGTAATTAACATACAACATAATTTAACAAATATAAAAATCCTATGTGGAAAAACAAAAGTCAGAGAACAATCTGCTGTACTTGGCTGCTTTGCTGACCTTCCTACCTGTGAGATTCTGCTTATTAGAAAATTATCATCAGATTCAAAGTTTTGACAACCAGGTAAAAATTTGACAACAGCTAATTTGTAATCGCATCATTTTTAGACATAGCTGTTCCTAAAATTAGAAATACTTATGTAGAAAAGATTTGTGAGGACATGGTAGAGAAAGCATATCAGAAAAAATGGCATCCTATGGTGTCTAATTTCATCCCATTTAAAATGAATCTACGTAATGTTTTCTGAAAAGTGTATTCTTCCATGGTTCTTTCACTCTTTTCAGGCTCATTGATCAAGCAATATTCTTGTAACTTAAATAGTCAGAGAATAACAAAGTGAGTTTTCTGAGTAAATGTGCACAGTATTTAGGATTTTCCTGATAGCTTTATGTAGCTACAGTGTCCACTGTCTCCTAGTCGGTTTCAGTGATAATCTGGACAGTAACAGTCCAGGAGAAAAATTAAACTTTTAAGCTTTTGAAGTTTAGTATGTGGGTGAGTAAAAGGAATATACTTCATCTGGTATTCTTTCACAGTTAACATAAAATAAGCCTAAAAACTTAAGCATATGTGCACACACACACACACACACACACACACACACACACACATTCAGTGAGTCTCAGATTCAGTAAAAGTAAGATCTACGGTGCTGATAATGGTCTGGAAGTTTCCAGATGTTCTGCTCCACTCTTCTCTTAACACTATCTTCTTCCTCTTCAAGGTTTTATAGTCTCCTCAAGCCACTGCTTCTGGCACTATTGCTTGCTTAGAGTGTTTGTTACTGAACAGTGAACTACATTCCCAGCTCTTATTTTTCTTTTGAGACAGAGCCTCCTACATTACTAAATTTCCCAGGCTAGGCTCAAACTTGAGGTCCTCCTGTTTCACCCTCTCATAGTGCTGGTGCTGCAGGCCACCGGGCCACACCCTGGCATTCTTGTGCATCAGGGCCTCATCATTAAGGCCTTGGCACCAGTCAGTCATTTCTTGGGTTGGGCCACTCTCCAGTCATGCATATGGCTGACTGGTTTGTCTTCTCCATGCAGACTGACAATCTCTGCTCCTATATTTCCAGTTTTATAGGTAATTATTTTTGTCTTTATTCTGGCCTTAATGGCTTATCACTTTTGGGTCGCAGTCACGAAGTGTCTATCCTTCAAGTCACTCTACGCCAGAATGTGGTGGTGCAAGTCCTTTTCTCAACCTTCCTCCTTAGGATGTTAATCTTGCACTATCAAAAAAGCAGTGACATTATCAAAGTTAGGCAAGTGTATTACTGCAGGCAGCTATTGCTTCTTCTGACATCTTTGTAGTATTTAGGGGAAAAACTACTCTGACATGCCTATTTTAAGAATAGGACTGCATCAAAAGAAGATCTTGCTCGTCCATTAATTTCATTTAATATAGTTCCTTAAAAGGAAACCTATGTCTCAAAACACTATGTTGCTGCTTTCAATGTTTGAGGTCTTTAGATGTAAGAGTCATCTTATTAAAACAGAGATAGATACAAAGTTAGTGCTGAAAAAAACAGACGTGAGAGGATGCCTGCATATGTCATTTTTGGGTTTTATTTTCACAGATAGGTATCAGCTGAGTTTCTAAAAGTTAAAGTAAAATATTTAATAGCTTTTATTTTAAAAATCTGCAATATACACATTTAAATTTGTAAAAAATTAGTCATCTATATAACAAATTTCTTTATCCTGACCTATTTCTTATGCATCATAATTAAGATCAAATGCAATGTTTAAATTCCAAAGAACTTAAATATAGTTCTTAAAAATACTTTACACATCTACTAACAGATATTGTTGATAGTATAAAATGTCACTGAATTGCCCTAAAAATGGAAAATGTTAATATAGCAAATGAACTTTACCTTGAGAAAAAACAATTCCAAAAATGTAAATAATTACGTATATTTTTGTAAATAATATTAATTGATATTCATGGCTTTTTTCTAGGCAACAATAATGCTTAGTAGTCTCACTGAACATAATTATTATTAAAGTTATATTGTACAAATTTCTTAAGCAAAATTATCACCTCTAGTGAAACACTTCTTTTTATAATTTTTGAACTGAAATGTAAAATAATACTTGTGTACTCAGGTTCTGCTATGATAATCAGAAGAAAGACTCAGTATTAAAAATTGTATTTTTTGAGAATATGTAGGTTCTTATTTTCTAAATGCAATATCCCAGACAACATGAAAAAAATTAAATATTTATGTCCAAAGACCAATGGTACCTTTTTTTGGTATTTTTCTAATTATTACTCTGTTATTATGTTTCTGCATAGGTGTGGGATTGGAAAAATTAGAAATAAGAGATTTTCTTAAAGGCAATGGCAGTTTCTAGTAAAGGTTCTGGGTGAATAAAAACAAACATAAACAAAATCTCTTCATCACTATAGAATCCTTAGTACTCTTACTTTTCCCTTCTAAAAGTGGGTCAGTCTTTCTTTACTTTGTCAAGCCTTTCATTTCTACCTAGAATGCTAAGTATGAGACTAGTAGTCATTTTATAATTTTTAGTTAACTAATGCATGCACGTTCAGTGTAAAAAATGTATATATATATATATATATATATATATATATATATATATATATAAAAATTTTAGAAGTAGATTTTTGAATGCTACATGTTTTGAAGAAGGTCAAAGAAATAATTAAAGTCTCCATACTACCACTGATACAAATGCTAGGGCTGGCAAGAAAGCTTGGTAAACTAAGCTCCTGCTTAGGCAAAAACAGGGATAAGGGTTTGATCCCCGGCACAACATGCCAATCTAGCTCTGCCCCTAAGTGTGCTGAGCTGGGCACCGAGTACGGGAATGGTATTGCATGCCTGTAATCCAGCACTCAGCAGGCTCAAAAGGAGGATCACTACGTGTCTATGCTGTGTAGTGAGACCCTGTACCAAATACATAAAAAGAAACTACAGCAGCATGTCATTTAAAAACTGACATACTTTTTTAATTTGTTCATTTTAATAGTACAGAGAAACGCAGTCTTTAGTGATCTTGATTAATTTTTTCTGACATACTTGTATCTTATGTTTAAGTTCTATAAAAGCTCAGCTTAACTGCAGAAGTTCTTAGGAATGCAATTTTTAAAAAGGCAATTATATTATTTATTAAATTCAAAAGCCTATAGTGGTGTTACCATGGGCAACATTTTTACATCTCATTAAATGAAGGATAATCTCAGGTCTGTGATTCTAGTTGAGCCTAATGAAAGACGTTTTATCAAGAAACACATCATCACTATGTACTGACCAAGTACAGTTATAGTGACAATATTTGTATTACTTTCATAATTAATAGCTCCTAAAACATGCAGCAATTTAATTAACTTTACAGTGCTTTCTCTGTAATCCAATTCTAAAATAGAATAAAAATGCTATTTTCCAATGGTTTGCTATTTGGTTAGCTTGATGATTTACTACATATATAGACAAATGAGCAAGCAACAAATGAGCTTTTATCCGCAAGTGAGAGAACTAAAAATTAATTAGACCATTTTTGTGGAGCAACAAAGTGGTGTTGGTCTACCTGTACACAACTTTGATGGCATAAATACGAATCCATTTCTACCTCTTTTAGAAAGATATATGGTGCCAGACTTGTTTAAGCCAACCAGGTCTCTTGACATTTGTGATAAATTGGCCAATTACACTAGTCCATGTCAAGGGAAAAAATTAGGCAAACCTCATGTTTTTATTTTTTTTTAATCTGTTGATTTTTATTGGAAAATATGTGACAGTCTAGGTTGTATTCTTGTTTCCAGGGAACTTTAGGAACACAATATAATAATCTTTGTCAAGACAGTTTGTAAGTTATGTGTTTAAATCGTCAAATTAATGCTAGACTTTTAAGATTATTTTCCAAAAGGTAATTATGACTCAGTTTCGATATAAATATATACACAAGAATTGTATTTCATTCTTTCATTATTATTAATGCTGTAAATGAAAAATTGAGGTTAAAAAGTATATTGATGAATTCTAATTTCTAACTGATATAATGCACTCTCATATTGGAGGTAGGAAATCCTAACTTGATTTAGAATGCACTTGGCCTCTGTGGAAACATTTCCTTAATCTGTTTAGCTCAACTGATGATCCTACTTTCTGTTTTGTTTTACTGTTTTATGTTTAGTGCATTTATATATCACATCTTACTCTCTCCTTTACCCTTTCACCCTTTTTTCCCTCTTCCTGCATTTCTAGACATGATGCTCTTCATACCTAAAAAAATTTAAAGAACAGCATTTATACCAAAAATTCTGATTTGAGAGAATTTTTGAATAATATTTAACAATTAACGATATCCATAGCATAAAGCATATTAGCCTTATACCATTTTTTTTACAGGATTTACAACTAGTTTCAAAAGCTAGCATTTGAAATTACTCCAGGAAAGTCACAGATTTAATAACTGATGAATTCAGATTTCAGTTGCAGTTCTATGAATCACTGTTTCTCAAATTGCTATTGCAGGGTGACAGTCATTGTCATCTTGTGGAAAACTGTCAAATCATTAGTATGTGGAAAGTAGAATTACAAATTCTCAGACAACACTAAAGTCTTAACATATAAGAATCAGAAATAATAGATGTAATGTCCATCAATCTTTACTTTAATAAGTTCCCAGGTGGTGATAATAAATACTGAAGTTTTAAAAATGTTTTAAACTATAAATCTTTCCATTTTTAATCTGAATACATGTTACCTTCCCTGTGCAAGATTATGAAGTTGTTTAGGTATTTGGTCAGCAAACATTAATAGCAGATTACACAGCGTTAGAAAAAAAAGAAATGAAAGTGCAATTATTAATAATACTATGATTATTTCCAGAGATCATCTAAATAAATGTATTTAAAAATTAATTTAAAAAAATTATAAATTATCGAATTAGTTGCAAAATGATTAACATGTTTCAGCTGTCTGTTCTGTATTATAAAGAAATAGACACAATTTTAAAATATATCATTTGAAATATAAACAAAACTAAAAATCAGTTGAGAGAATAAGTTAAAAAGGTAATGTGCAGTCTAGGCTTTGTTTAGAAACTATACAGAAGGGGCTGGCTGGGGAGATAGCTCAGCAGAATGAGAGCCTGCATAGCAAGTGCAAGGGCCTGAGTTCTATCCCTGGTTCCACCAAAAACTAAAAAAAAAAAAAAAAAACTATGCAGAAGACACTAAGTGGAATATAAAATATTTAAATAATTATTTTGATATTTAGGTTCCATTCATAGAAGATTTCACAAAAAGGATATGTTTTCATTGTTCCAGAAAGTTAATATTACTGTTCATGTAAATAACTCAGGAACACAAATTTGAACACTCATTAAAAATGTGCACCTGCAATGAATAGACACTTCTCAGATGATGGATACCGACAGCCAATAAATATTCAATATCCCTGGCCATTCAACATATGAAACAAAACAAATGCACACTTCATCTCACTCCAGAAAGAATTGTTCTGTGAAGAAATCAACCAGTAACAAATGTGGGGGAGGCTATGGGAAGAATCATTTTTCATTTGTTGGTGGGACTCTATACTGATACAATCATGATGGAAATCAATATGTAATTTCTCAAGAAAGTAAAAGCAGAAATTCATTTAACTGAGATTTCCCTTCCTGGGTATCTACCAAAAAGTATTAAAACATCTCCGCACAGTGAGTATGTATAACCATGCTTATAGAAGCAAAATTCATGAACAGATGATGGATGAATAAAAAGTGGTGTTATACATAATGAAATACGACTGTGCCATAAAGAACGATAAACTTGAGACATTTGTATAAAATGGATCCACATTGAAATCATAGTAGTGAAATAACTGAGACACACAACTTAAATATTACATGACTCCTCTTAAATTAAATTATATATGCATATAACATATATCAAAATAATAAACAAATAATAACAAAAATTAAATGAAAATAAAAGATAATTTAGCCCAGTACAGGCAATATATCTGCAAGTATACTTTGACATAGTACACTTGTCTTACATGTTTTGTACACTCTCTGGCCTTTCAGTTTCGTTTTCGATTCGTATATATGATAATTACCTTAATAAGGTCCTATAAATAAACAAATACCTGATGGTAGAAAAACAGAAGAGGGTTGGAAGAAAGGGGAAATGAAAGGAATTGAAAGTGTTATGCAAATGTACCAATTCCTTATGGTGAATGTAATCATGTACTGCAAACATGTACTAATTTTAGTCAAAAGGAAAAGGGCCAGCCAAATAGCTCAGTGGATAAAATTACCTGAAAAAAGTCACAAGGGCCAGGGCTTCAATCCCCAGGCCTACTGTGCCAGCCTAGCCCCTGGGACACACTGAGATGGCAATTGAGACTGGGCCTCGTGGCACATACCTGTAATCCCAGCTCTTGGGAGGCTGTAACCTGGCAGATCACTACTAGTCCCACCTAGTAGTGAGAGCCTGAACTCCCTGTAGACCTTTGCCTAAAACACACCAAAAAAGGAAAAGAACAAAACAGAAAAAGAAAGAATATAAAAGGGAATGCAGTACTATTCTAACAGATTTCTAAATAGAGATATTATGCTCTGGCAATTCTCCTCTAAATTATACATCTCTCTAGCAAAGATGAATGAATATAAATCTCTGAGGAACAGGAAAATTATTCTAAAGCACATCAAGATTCATCTTGAATCTATAATAGATACAAAAGTTTTGTTATGGTGTGAAATTACAGTTGTCAAAAGCAATAAATATGAAATTTTGTAATACACACATAAGGAAATCTATTTGTAAATTTTGCAGCAGGTCTGTAGTAGGTTAAGGTGTCCAGAAGTCATAGCATAATAGCTCTACTCGTGCTCTTAGTCATTCAAATAGAGGAAGACGATACTTACCTGGCAGGGGAGATACCATGATCACAAACAGAGGAAGACTTTATAAGTTTTCTCTATTTTTATTGGATGGGTATACAAAGAATATGATTTTTTAGAGGTCAAAAGAGCAAATGCATCACTGTGGCATGAATCTATGTTTTCATTTGTATTTGTGTCCTACTCAGTTTGCCATCCCTGTGTTATATCCTATCCCTTGCAGTTTACTTCTGGAAGTTAACTTCCAAGCTGCAAATTTTTGAAAACCAAGCCATATTCTTACATTTTTATGACCATAGCTAGCAATTGGAGGAAAGTGCATTAATTAATTAAACATACATACAATAATTAAACCATACATGGTTTTTATGCCCACAATCTAGTTTACATTTCAATGTTTTTCCAAAGCCTTATGATTATATAAGTGGAACTTTTGGGTCATGAATGTGGGATATTTATAACGAGATTAATCCACAATTAGTTTAGGACCAAATGTGATGAAGTCAAGATTTGTGGAGAGACAAAGGTCACTTGGGCCATAACCTGTAAGAATCTCCTTCCTATCTGTCCACTGCCACATCATGAGTCGTTTCCCTCCTGCCACTCCCTTAGGCCATATTGACAAGCTTTGGAGCCAGCGGACTGGACTAATACTCTGAGCCAAAATAAATTTTTCTTTCCAAGAGTTTGCATATAGGATATGGTGTCTCAAACATAAGGAAGTAATTAAGCCAAACCTTGTTGTATGTAGGGCAGTGATTTTACTCAGCAGGTATTTCATGTTCCATGCATTTCACCTGCTTTAGCTTAGTAACATTTGTTTAGTTGCATTATGCAAATGCTGGCTTGAATTACTTCAAAATTAACATATATATAGAAAAAATTAAGTGAAATTACACACTATATTTAAGCAGAAGATATAAATATGAATGCACATTTTATGGCAAAGTGGAAATATAGTAAGCACATTTTCTTGTATATATAAACTAATTCCTCATTTGTTACTCTATTTGTTTTTGCAAAAATATACTGCATTTTTAGCAATATTTATGCTATGACTCAGGATTAATGACTTGAAGACTTGACTCCCTAATTAAGGGAAATCTGTAACTTTAAAAAAATTTGACATGGAAATCATTGGATAAAATTGAAATAACTTTTATTTTAGCAATTGCTACTACATTAAATGCTAAGAAGATGCAATAATGACATGATATTCAGAATTATTTCCTTTGAAGATGATAAAATGATAAAATAATTGAGTGGAACATCACATTTAGATGCCATTAATTTTTTCATATATTGTACCATGTACATATTTTGCTATACTCAAAATGCTCAATTACTTGACTCTTTAAACTCTTATACACTGCAATATTAGTGAAGAGCTATAAAGAAGATATAGAACACAAAATCTTAATATTTAAAATGAAAATGTAAAAAACATTTTAATTTTGTCATTTATGAGAAAATTTATGATATTATATAGCATCTATCTAAATGATAATCTACTTATCTCTAAAATTAACATAACAAGGAATTTTAGTACCCAAGGAGTCATAACAAATGGAGCATGAATAACGCCAAATTATACTGTAAGTTTTAATTTAGGAACTGATGGCTTTAAAATAGTGAATATAAGATACATAATAAACATGGATCAATGCCAGTCAATATTAGTTAATGAAATTGCAATGTACGTTTTTAAGAATTGTGTATTAATATGCTCTCACTTGATAGTGGAATAATACATAATTCATCCATTTAATGAGCTAAAAATTTAAGAGAATATGCTGAGCTCTAAAAGGATCAAGTGGGGGCTGGGGAGATGGCTCAGTAGAACAAGTTCTTCCCTGGAGAGCTCAAGGGTCTGACTTCAATACCGTTTCACCAAAAAAAAAAAAAAAAAAAAAAAAAAAAAAAAAAAAAAAAAAAAAAAAAAAAAAAAAAAAAAAAAAAAGAAAAGAAAAATATAAATAAATAAAAGGCTCAAATCAACATCTTCTGACACTGCCAGTCCTACACATAACTCATTAATGATGGACTACTGGACTATATTGGATTATTTTGCTGAATTCATGCACCTATAATATTTAAATGGCAATGGAATACCCATCTCTGACAAGACTAGACAGAAAAAGGTACATAAATGTAGGACCATTTTGTATCTGTATATACAAAATAGGATAGAAATGTAGCTACTTTCTCTTCAATGAGAAGAAAGATTTGTACTAATAGTGTTTAGATAAGATATCATGTCTGCATTTTGTACTATGAATTACTACAAAGACAATATGCAATGTATAAATTATTATAACTGTCCTACTAACCTGCTTTAAAACTGTCTCATTTCTATTTGTTTCTCAATAAAATTAATTTAAAAAGAAGATACCAATAAGTGAATTCCAGTTATAATTTAATAAAGTAACTACCATATAATGTGTAAGTATAAGACAATGCACTTAAATTTTTAAATGGAATTGAACCATTTTGTGTTAGGGAAGCACAGAACCTCTGCTGAGCTGTGCTAAGTAGTTGAGAATATGAATGCTTCAGGAAGAAAGAATAAGAGATACCTTTCCAGAGAAAAGAAAATCTCATTCCTTTGACAACTGCCATTAACACAACATGACAGGAAGTCAGTGTGTTAGACAGACTTGCTAAAAGATGGCAACGGAAGTCTAGGAGAAGACAGGTGAATGGTCCATTGTGTATGAGCTGAAGTCTTTCTGATACTTTCCTGACAATGGATGGATTCACTTATGACTTTTAATTAGTCTAGAAACATTCTTATACTTGTCCTTCATGAAAAGGGCATTTTAGTTAGCGATTGAAAACAGGCCAACAGTTTAGTAGACTCTTACAGCTATTTGGGTTGAAATCATGAGGCAGTGGTCTGAACTAAACCAGGAAAAAAAAACAGCTGAAGAAAAGTAGAAAAACTCAGAAATAAAGAGGGGAATAGGAATTGCAGACCCCCACATTGAAGGCTAGAAGAGTGTTCTTACTTTTGTAAGCGGAGAAATGAAAGGATGGACAGCATAGAAACATATAATTTCAATGGGGCAGAGTAATGTTAAATTCTTTTGGGAAACAGTGAGCCTAGGATGGGTTTTGTAACCATGTGAACATGGCCATTTTTTAAACAGATAGAATGACCTTCTTTCTGTGATACAAATATCATCATGGTGCTGTCAAATGTCTCAGTTTGTATATGATTTGCATTATTTCATGAATAGCCTTGAAATCAGAACAAAAGCAGTATCTCGCTCCACGGTTTGCTGTTGCCAGGTATGAGAGTCTAGCTTATCACTATCATATAAGTACAGACTAAATATACAATAGATGAAAGTGACAGAAGCCAGACTCTGGTGCTATTTTAAAGACAATTCATCTTCAAACAATTGAATTATACAGTATTACTGAACAAGGAAAAATATTTTAAATGAAACTCAAAGAATTAAAGAAAATTTGTTGTACTTACAGAAATCAACGTGATCTTTTTACTAAAATTTAAGTGAAATTGTTTACTCAATCAGTCCCTGACGATCTGATCTTTGAAGGTTAGTGAAGATGTACTGCTTTGCATTAAAAATATCAAACCATGGGGAAGAACATGCTATTGATTCTGAGGCTTGTCTTTTCACTGCATATGACCGCAATTTGCATTTCAGGTGAATTTTGAAACACATCAACACCAACCAAGCAATAAGGTGAATGCTGACATTTTTAGTAGTACTCAAACATGAATGGAAGCCTTGAATTGTCCCTCATCTAAAACGTTCCCTCATTGCCCCCTGTAGGTGTTGAGTGTATGTATTGAATTCTGAGTCATGTGGTTAATTAGTTTTTGAAGTGCCTGCATCAAAAGTGGAATTCTTGACAATACCCCATTAATGTATTTATAGGAACAAAGCTCACATCATTTTCAGGTTTTAAGGTTTTCAGTTCAGAATTACATTGTATTATCAGATATTTTCGGCATTTTCTTTTAGGTTATTCCTTAAGTAGTGCAGTGCCAAGGGTCACATTTGCAAAGGAGAACCATGAAGTTTTACTTCTGGTGAGGGATTAAGATCTAGCCATATGGAAAGTATTAGAACTATTACCTCCAAATGAATATGCAATGGAACAGGAACACAGTGGTCTTCTTTCTTCTACGAGTTTACTACTGATGCCTGCTTGTATTTGCCAACACTTTGTTTTAGAATCTTGATTTTTACATTATGCGATCCTTTACATCATCAACAGCCCGTTGCAGAACTGAAATGAATTTGCATCATAATAAAAGCTCTTAGGTAGAAACTTTGCTTGTTTTTATTAATAATTACTGATTCTGAAAAATACATAATCATACAATAAGAAATTAGAGCTATGGATGTGATATCTTTATTGCTTGCCTCTGTGTAGACTTGTGTAGGAACTTTGTTTTTAAAACATTAGCTGAATCCAGCCAGACTCCATATTAGACTGCATACTGATTTGAATGTGTCTGACTGAAGAAATGCACTGCAAAGCTTTCTTTCACCTGTGAGTTATTGAAATGCCACATGACAGAACAAGGAGGAAAGATAAACCTACCGCAGCACAAATAACATTCCACCTGCCAACACTGACAGCCTTTGTTATCTGGCCTTTTGCTCACACAAAGGTTTCTCAATAACTTTATAACATTATTACTATTCTATCCTAGATACATTTTTGTCAACAGCAATTATTAACAGCTTTATTTTTAAAAAGAGTATCATGAGCGTCACAGCCTTCTTGCATACAATTTGTTGGGGAATTTACATATGTGTGACTTAATGAATTTGCAAGGCACACTGCATTTTAGTTTTGAAAGATGTGATTAGAATTTATGCCTTTAATTTTCTGGAGCTCGTTCACCTAAATAGGTAAGCATCTTATCACTTTTTAAATTGTTCATTATAAATTCATGTGTGCTAAATTAATTTACAAACTGAATTCTGAAATCACCCAATTGATAAGCACGGCAAATTAATGCACAATGAAGCAGGTTGTCAACCACCATACTAGTTCTTTATTGATATTTTTTCTGCACAGATCTTTGCACATATACACAGTGTTAGTTTACTCATTTATCACTTTAACTGCTAAGGTTCTGTATAGTAAGTACTATATGTCATTTCTACACTGTGCACATTGGAAGAATATGCTTGGTTACACGATTGTATTTCTCTGTTTTCCCCCTAAAGCAACTGTAATACACTCTCAAAAATGCCAGATGGAAAACTAATTACCTCTAAAACAAATGCAGCTGTAGCTAAAGTAGTATAACCTTCACGATCAGTATGTCTTAGTCTGCCCTCGAGGAGTATACCTAGAGACAATAGATAAGCATAATATGTTCATGTCTAGTTTGTCATCTGAGACTGCAAATAAGGAAGTGCTCTGTAAGGCAAGCTTAAGGAAATTATTTTTGGACAGTTTGGAATGGAAGACAGAGGTTCAAATAATATATCTTTAACCAAGAATTACAGTTCTCAGCATTGTTCTTACTTTAGGCTATGTTGGAAGTAGGCTGCCAAGGTTAAATATTCTTATATATTGCAGAATTTAGTAGTATCCACTGAAGATCAATCATCACTGGGTTACATTTCATATTTTAATGTAAAGAGAGATATTTTAAGTATGCATATGAATAATGTATGTGTTAATTCAGCATACTTTCAATGTACAACTTCTGTGGGTTATTCAGTGTCTTACATACTAAGTATGCAGCAATGAACTAACAAAAACAAACAGGCCTTCTTCTAGTGAACATGTTTGTTCCCTTTGTCAAAGGTAAGGTAACTGAATGTGAGTGTAGTTATGTCTGCATCTTGTAATGTGTCCTTTGATCCTCAGATCTGTTTTTATTTTAATAGCATGCTGATTTTATCATAGTAGCTTTGTAGTATAATTTCAAATCAGGAATTTTGATGCCTCCTACCTTATCTTTGTTTCCCAGGGTTGTTTTTACTACTCTAGATCTCTTCTGGTTCTAGATGAATTTTATAAATATTTTCTGTACATCTGTGAGGTATACTAATGGTATTTTATTTGAGATTGCCTTCAATCTGTATAACAGTTTTAGGAGTATGACCTGTTTCGTATTGTAAACTTTTGCTATCTATTAGCAAGGAGTATTTTTCCATTTTCTCAAATGTGCTATGCTCTCTTTTTTCAAAGTACTATAATTTTCATTCTATAGGTCATCTACTTCCTCCATTAAGATGATTCCAAAGTATTTAGGGGTTTTTTGGATGCTATTCTTTATTAGTTTTAATAATTTCCTTAATTTCTCTCAGTGACAATGTTGTTTATGTACACGAAGGGCATTGAGGTGCTGAGTAAACTCACTTCCTACTTGCCAAAGACTAAAATTAAACTCATGTATATCACCAGGTGATAAAGTAAAAAATGTATCAAAGATCTAAATATTAAAACAGAAACACTAAATTTACTAGAAGAGAAAGTAGGTAGAAATCTTGAAGACATGGGATAGGCAGATAGTTCATAAACAAATACCAAAGTGAACAGGAAATACTTCAAATGACGAAAAATGTGATTTAATCTTACTGAAAAGTTTTTGTACATCAAAATAAATCACCGCAGTGCAAAAAGAAAACCCAGAAATTTGGGGGAATATTAGCTAATTATCCTTCAGGAAAAGGCCTTATATCAAAAATATATGAAGAATTTTAAAAACAGCAGGCCCCCAAAATTGAAAGATCCAGGCTGAGGAGATAGTGCAGTGGTGTAAGTGCCTGCCTGGCAAGGGTGAGGACCTGAGGTGTTTTTCCTTTTTTTTTTTTTTTTTTTTTTTTTTTGCTGAACCAGGGATTGAACTCAGGCCCTTCCACTTGAGAGGCAAGTGCTTATTCTACCAAGTTATCTCCCCAGCCTCTACACCCTGAGTTTGATCCCTGGTTTCATATGCCATTCCAGCCCTGAAACTGGGCATGGTGACACACACCTGTAATTCCATAACTGGGGAGGCTGATACAAGAGGAACATTAAGATTCTGAGCTGTATTCCAAATCCCTGTAACAAATAAATAAATAAATAAATGACTCTGTCTAAAAGTTGACATCTGAGGTGAATACACACTTTCTCAGAAGAAGAAATACAAATGAAAATAAACATATGAGAAAATGTTAAACATCGTCAATGATCGAAGAAATGCAAATTAAAACAACACTGAGATTGGATCTCACTGCAAAAAGAATGGATTTCACCAAGAAATCCACCAATAACACATTCTGACTAGGCTGTGGGGGGAAAGGAGCCCTTCTCCACTTTGGTAGGAGTGTGTACTTGTTGAAGCACTGTGGCAACCAATGTGAAGATTCCTCCAAAATCTAGGGCTGAAGGTCTTATTCTAGCCAGCTATTCCCCTCCTGCATATTTTCCCAAAAGAACTGAAAACATAACACAGCTATATGTGTGCAAACCATCTTCATAGAAGCACAATGTGTCAGAGCTAAATCTTAAAAACAACCCAAATCTCACCAACTGAGGAATAGATTTAAAAATATGTTATATTTTAATGCAACACAGTATTACTCAGCTATACAGATAAATTTGAGGCTTTCATAAGTAAATGGATGCAGAGACTGTACTCATATGTGAAATAATTAGACCCACATGTGTAAACATCTTATTGTCTCTCCAATGTAAGAAACTAAAAGAGTAAATAAAATCTAAACGGTACAATAGACATTATGGAAAGGAAAGAAACTTGTAAAAAGGAAAGAAAAAATGGGATGAGAGAAAAGAGAAAATAAGGAATGGATATATACAAAGTGAGCTCAAGGCCAACCTGAACTGCATAGCAGGACCCTGTTTTAAAATAAACATACAAATAAATGCATAACCTCACTAAGAAAACAACATCTATATGAGATTGTAATGTAAGGGAAATATAAGAGGAAATATAAATGAAATGACCTTAGGTATGTGAAAACATTCTTGTGAATACTAAAAAAAATAGTAGAAAGATCATTGAGGAAAAAAGAGAGAAAAAAATGGATAATGGGATATAAATTGCAAATGTAATAAAGAATTAAATCAGAATATAATGTTCACTTGAGTAAGTTGGAAAAAGTTTGAGAATTTTGTCAAAAGTTTTTTTTTTTTTTTTTTTTTTTCTTTTACCGTATTTGGTACAGGATCTTACTATTCAGCTAGGACTCATAGTAGATCTTCTTGTTTTCAGCCTTCCTGGTGCTGGGATTATAGGTGTGCACCACCACACCGGGACTCAAATTTGCTATTTTTTGAATTGTTATAATACAGTTCTCATGGCCCTTCAGGATCCACATACTGGAGATTTAGTCTCCAGATTGGTGATATAGGGAAGAGACAGAACATGGGGCTTAGTGGAGACAGAACATGTGGCTTAGTGGTATAAATGCTCTCACAAGGGGTCCAGGTGTCTCTCCTGAGAGTGAATTGTTATACAAATATGATTCTGTTCCTACACTCACTGACTTCCTATCCAGTAATGATGTGTCCTTTTTCTCTTTGACACTGTAATCTGCCATGAAGTAACATATCCAAAGAAGAGCCCTAACCAGAGACTGTGTCATGTAGTTTAAATTTTCACCTTCAAGCTAGGCGCTAGATATATGCTCTCTTTAAATAAAATGCCTATCTTAGGTATTGCATTATAATAATCAAGGGTAAATTAAAGACTTAATGTGATGTAATTTACATATTTTAAAAAATCAGTCTTGCTGCTAATTTGAGATTTTTAAGGAGTTTGTCAGTGTCTGTTAGGTGAAAAAAACCAGTACCTGGCACCATGGCAATGGGCTTGGTGGCAGTGAGAAGTGATTGCATTAAGAGCTCATTCTCCCTTGTAAAAGAGATGCAGAAGTTTTAAAAGTACAAAATTAGTGCACTCTTCTTCAGCTACATTTAGCTGTATATTTGTGAAATGAAATAAACACACAGATGAATTGTGCATTAATAAAAATAAAATGCCAGCATAGTTTACAAACCCAAATATCAGATATAGATTTAAGAGCATCAGGAAATTGTGTATCATTTCCACTTCTTAGAATATAAAACTCACCTTTGTTAAATGTGCTGAACAATATGCTCCATTTTTTATTGAAGTTTATTTTAATAAAGAATTAAGACTTATACAAAAGTGACTATAACTAATATGATATTATATCACATATAAAAATTAACGATTTCTGCTTATGAATATTGTGATGGGCAATGTTGCTGCTTTATAATGCACTTACATTCATTTATTTTTACATAAGAAAATGTACATATCAATTTCACATATAAATATAAATTTATAAAAATCTTTCAGTTATTTTTTTGGATATTATTTGAAGTTACATGTTAGTGCATATTTAATAGATTGAAACTGAATTGACATAATTGCCGTGGAGAGTTCTTATATTATTGTTGAGAGTAAGTGTAAGAAGTAGTAGCTGGGCCAGGGAGATGGTTCAGTGGAATAAGCGCTTCCCTGGAAAGTGTATGGGCCTGAGTTCAATCCCTAGTTCTGCAAAAAAATAAAACAAAATAATTAAATTAAATTGGAATAATAATAGCTATTGGTTTGCTATTAATGATTGCCATCTCACTTATTATTACACAAATCACTAACAAAATTATAGTATAGATATTTTGAAAAATTTTACGTTCTAACATGAAATTGAAAAAATCTTTGTAGAATACTACTGAAGATAAAGGCCTGTGCTGATGTGTAGGAATATTAATACATAAAAAATATCTTAGTTTCCCTGAAAAACCCTAAAACCAGACAGGTTCTAAAGCCATATTTTAATAAATATGTAAATAAACATGCACTTATTTACAAATAAAAAATTAGTCTCATGAAGTAAATATTAAGAAAAACATAAAGTCACTATCATAACATGCCCAAGAATAATAAAAACTATGACTTAATAGACATATTGACCTTTATATTGCTAAGAATCTATATAATATGATTAATCAATTTATATATACATACATATATATATATATATATACACATATACACACACACATATATATATATATTTCTTTAAATTTTCCTGGTTATTAAACCTAGCGAATACACTATTGCATTTTATAGCAATATCTTTTCCATACAATAAATACACAGATACTTTAGTTTTTTACTTGGTTATTTATATATTCCTTTAATATGTGGTGAATGAATGCCTCCTACAAACTGGGGAAATACATGAAATTACAGATTTCTAAGATTTTCAAGTGGATACTGAGAATTTCAAGTCAGTGGTGAAACTAAAGGTCTGAAAATATGAAACAAGTGTTTAGTGCAATAGTCAAGTTTATAATCAGTGAACTCTTTCAATTTAATGACTGACAATCTCAATAATTTCACTCAAAAATAAATGTTTATCTTTAAGCAAGTAAAAATCTTGGTGAAATTAAAACATTTTAACTGAGGCTATCAATTATATTTGGTGTCCATTAGTAAAATGGGGTTATTTAATTTCAAATTAATATGAAATGATGAAACTTTAAATATTAGCTCCTCAATCATGATAACCACATCAAATATCTAATAGCTATTGTGATTAATATTTACTTTATTTGAAAACAGAAAATTATAGTATTTTTATAATTAGAAAAAGGTTATGATGGACAGACTGCATATAGACTAAACGTAATTTTCATTTTTTTAAAATTTTGACAATAATCTGTGTTAATGTAAATATATATTCCTAGAGTGTGGTTTGACTGCAATATTTAGAAATAGTAAATTATCAAACATTTTTGGGCAAACTGTCTTTCTTCCAGAAACCTCACATAATGAGGAGATGAACAAGATTGAAGGGCTTTGAGAATTCTTCTTATAATTTTGCTTTCTCAGAGCTATATTTTCTTTACAAAGTTTCTGGGTGGTTGGCAGAGTACAAAATATGGGACATGTTTATTCACTTCGACAATAATTGCATTGGTAGAATCTGCCTCATGTAACTAATTTAAGAAAACCTAAACTCTATGCCGTGCACTTCTGACATCCAAGTGAAGGGTTATCTTCTGAATTGTAGTGGCTTTTAGTCAACTGCAGCCTTCTTCACAGAAGCAACTACCCAGCCCACCACTTAGCCCATGAATAGGCAAGTGTACTTGGGTTCTTGTACAGCTGACATTCAGATTGTGAGACACAAGGCAGGCAAAAGGTATGTCATCCTCCACACATAGGAGGTCCATGCTCTGATTACTGATTACCACTTCTGACCTCAGAGGTGCAAAAGGTGAAAAACCATTATTGTTTTATTTCTGCCTACTATTCAGGACTGTTATTTGTATAGGAGAAGTGATTTCAATGGGTTTTAAAAGGCTAGTTGCTGTTATTTCCTTATTATGTTTCACCTTTTCCCTTTGTGTGATACACTTATTGAAGATAAATACAAAGACAGCTGATATGAAAAAGACAAACACTGCTCATGCTCAAGGAAAGACCAAGACTACCAGAAGAAGGCCAAAATTCAATATAGACCAAAAAATACCTGAATCTCCACAAGCTGATACTTGTCACAAAGAAAATCTTTCAGAATAAAAGCAAACATAAGTTGTACAAACATTTGGAAAAGAGAATCTGAGTTCAAGAAATATTACATGTTTCAGATTTAAGTATCTCTTCTTGGAAAAAGCATTAAATATCTTACAAAAACATAAAAATATAACATATTCAAAGGAAAAATAACCCAACAGACAGTATTCTTAAAAAGAATGGAGGAAAGATCAACAAAACCTATACTTCAAAACAACTGTTAAGAAAGATACTCAAAAAAACTTAAGAAGCCAGGCGTGGTGGTGCAGGCCTGTAATCCCAGCACTCGGGAGGCTGAGGCAGGAGGACTGTTGTGAGTTCGAGACCAGCCTGAGCTACAAAGTGAGCTTAAGGCCGACCTGAACTGCATAGTGAGACCCTATCTCAAAAAGACAAAAAAAAAAAAAAAAACTTAAGAAAAATGTGAGAAAAGTCAAGAAAACTAAGTCTTATCCAGATGAAACTATTAGTGAACAGACCAGGAACTTAAAAATAAATAAAAATTTGAGAGTTTGTGATAATAATAATTGAAATTTAAAAGTTTACTGGAGTATCTAAAGGCAGATTTGAGCAGGTGGAAGAAAGAATAAGCAAGGACTGGTGAATAGCTTGGTGGTCTAAGTGCCTGCCTGGTGAGCACATACACAGTCAGATTCCCTTTACTACATGCCATGCAAGCCCGAGAACCTCAGGAGTGCATTGCCAGTCACCAAGACCCAGCATGGCGGGGTGCACCTGTAATTCCAGCACTGGGGATGCAGAGACAGGAGGATCAGTACAAGTCCAAATTATATAATGCAACCTTGTGACAAACAAACAAACAGAAAAATAAATAAATACTTTTAAAAAACATTTAAAAAGTAAATTAGAAAGAAAACAATGAAAATTATATCTGAAAGATAGAAGCAAGTTGCAAAAAGTGTATATAGCTCAAGAGACTAGGAGGACACTATCAAGAGGACCAAAAATATATACTTTCTCAGATGGATGAGAGAAAAAAAGGAAAAGAATGGGAAAAAGGAAGAAAAAGAAAAAGTGAAAGAGGAAGAGAGGGAAAAAGAAAGAATAGGCATAGAAAATATTTGAAAAAATCATTAAGAAAATATTCAAATTTGAAACAAAGATTTTTGAAACATTTGAAAGACAAAGCAAGAATTTTGATAATACTGGGAAAAAAAAAAAAACAACCTATCACATAAAGGGATCCTCCAAAAGATTCTAAACAAATTCGTCTTCATAAACTTGGGAGTTAAATGGTAATGGACTGTAAAGATATTAAAATGTCATTAAAATAACCTCTTTTGCACAAACATGATGTTGAATTTGGAAGCAAGCTTTTCAGTGTTTCTGTGGCAATCTCAGGATATTCTAATTCTATATTAATCTAGACATGTGGAGACTTGAAAGTATTGTGAATGTATTTCTAAAGCCACTTTCATTTGCGATCTCAAGAAGTTGCTTCTCTTTTTGAATGGACAAAGTTGATTCATGTGGTTTATCCATCAAGGCATTCCAGATACATTTATTTCCATTTTATGGTTCAGCTGTGGTTGGGAAGTAAAGATGAAACTCTCTAGAAAGTTAGATACAATATCGCACAACAGCTTGGAGAAAGAAGACCCTGGCTCTGTATCTTTCAAAATCCTTCATGATATTTGAAACAAAACAAAACCTGGTGTTCACTCATGATTTCAGTTTGACTTTCAATATACCCATTTTGTCTATTGATTTGAACACAGTTTTATTCTACCCCAGAGTGAGCTCACTGAGCATGCTGAACATTTCACACAAGTAAAAAGCTTTGGGGACCCATTCTGTGTACTGAAACATACTGTAAGTTGTGAGCATTTTCTAAGAAAAAAAAAAAAAACTCTGAAGTAGCTCTCATAATTCAAAAACTCTGACCAGAGATTACCTTTAGGAAATGATCTCACTTTCATGTACAAAAGATGTGTGTGTTCTGCATCCATCTCCTCATGATGGTGCATGAACAGACATGTGTTTTGGACTTGCTCTTTGATGTGGGTAATATTTTAATCACATCCTACAACATGTTCATAAGTTTAGGTGACATTTTTCAGCAAGACAGTATTTCTGCCTGGATGACATAGTGTAGAGATTCCCAATACAAAGTGATTTCTTTGACATGAGTAGTGAATCCACAAAGAGTTGTGGCAGTTAATCTCTCCATGCATAAAGCAACACAACAAACTAAGTTGATTTTTCTTGACTTGTAACTATTTAAACTTGAGTCATTTAAAAAGCTGTGGTGCTCGTTAGCTGCAAGTTGCTCATAAAATATCCTACTGTACATCATTCTTCAAAGTAAATCACATAAGAACCATATCATTACTTTGATATCAACTGTGGTGGTAGACTCAATCTAAATGTGTACTATGGAGATTCATTGAACCACGTAAACTATTATAACTTAATAAATTCCTGTTGTTCTTCAATTGTCTAGTTATGGTGCTAGCCATAAGAGGAATGTGTGTCACCTTTTGAATGCAGCCTCCCCTAAAATTTCATCCAGATAGCTTTACCAGAAGGCAAGATCTACTGTTCTTCAATACTGAAGGGATTAGAAATGTAGCCAGCCCATAAGAATGATCTTCTCTATGAAAACACTTTCATTGATGTGATACTTGTCCATGGACTCTTTTCTTCTTCATGTTCATGTTGTATGAAAAAACTAGAGAAGCTTATATTTCAATATAGAATGATTTGTTTGCATGTGATAGCACACTGAGGAAGGTTGCATGGCTTAAAAGGAAGACAAGTTGCTCTGAGTTGCTATATAAAGATGTCTTCAAGATAGTGAATCATATACTATACAGAACCTATGATTTAAGTAGACATTGTTGTGTCTTCACTTAAATGCATCTTCCTTCTTTGTTGGGAGTCTTATAGACTTCTGACATCCCATCTTTGGATATTTGACTGTTTCTAAAAAAGATCATGAGTGACATTTATTTTTTTAAGCATTTGGGTAGTGTCAGCTTCTGAATTGACCAAAACTATGACTGTGACAAGATCACAACACAGGAAAGAGATTCAGTTGGAAATGATACATAAAATAATGGGAAAGCCATATTTGAGCAAAAATTAGTGTCAGATTTTGACTTAAGACCTGCCTCCAGATGCAAGTGTAGCTCACTGACCACTGTAAAGCTTTCCGTTAAATACAAGTTAGCCATCACTTGCCACTCACTGATAAGGTCTTGATATCTGTCTGTAAGGAAGTCTGATCACACTGCAGTCAAAGTTCTGTCCCAGTGTTAGGCGATATTTACTGCTTCTTCCCAGTGCTAATTTATTGCCTCTGATCCAAAACAGATAACCAGACATTATATGCTTTCTTTCTTCTTTTTCAGATTCCAGTACTGGGGATTGAACTCAGGACCTTGTGATTTCCAGGCAAGTGTTTGTTCTACTGAGCTATCTCCCCAGACCAATATAAGCTTTCTTTATGGCAAGTACAGAGTATGAGTTTATACTCATCTTTACAATATATATACTTG
Source organism: Ctenomys sociabilis (assembly GCA_004027165.1). Taxonomy (NCBI): domain Eukaryota; kingdom Metazoa; phylum Chordata; class Mammalia; order Rodentia; family Ctenomyidae; genus Ctenomys; species Ctenomys sociabilis. The sequence goes on from PVKA01003826.1 coordinate 23,262, forward strand.
TCCATCTTTTTGTCATGAAAATTGAGGTATACAAAAGTTAGAATTTCCAGACACCACCCAGGCCCAGTGTGTGAGTGGGTTCACTGGGGGCCCTCTGGATCCTCATTCCAGACAGCTCCAGGCCCAGTAAGCAAGTGGGATCACTAAGGGCCCTCATGATTGTCACTCTAGAGAGTGCCAAGGCTCAGCATTTGAGTGGGACTTTCTGAACCCTCAGGATGATTACATCAGCCAGCTCCCAGGCTTTGTGTGTGTGGTGGACTGCCTAGGACCAACCAGATTCTCACTCCAGAAAGTGCCCAAGCCTGGTGCCTGTGGGACTTCCTCTAAAAGACAGGCCCTGTGTGGTACCCTGCAGCAGAACTCCATGCAGAGAGTCTAGAGGCAAGATCCACCCTCTAGATACAAGAGCAGAATATCTTACCAGAGTAGCACAACAGGTTCACTTCCAAGGGCTGTAGCATGAAGAAGCAGAGCAGAGTAGCCATACCAAAGCCACACCCATGAATGAGTTTGAACTTTGTAGACCTGGACCTGTTGCTAATAACTCTACCAAAGCTAAGTAGAATAAGAACTTCCCTGGCAAGTGCAAGGGTCTGAATCCCCTGTTCTGCCAAAATAAAATAAAATAAAATAAAATAATAAAATAAAATAAAAGGCATCAATGATAAAGAAGTCAATACAAATAAATATGTTCACAAGAAATAGCAGAAAACATCCTAAATATGGGGAAACATTCTGATTTCAGTTAACTGAAGCATATAGAACTCCAAATAACATCAATCCAATTAAAATCACACTCAGAGATATAATAAGTATCCCAGAAAATCAGCTGAGGAACAGTATACTGAAAGCTGCTAGAGAAAAGAAACAGATCACATTTAAAGAAAACCCATGAGAATAATGGCAGATTTCTCTTCACAATCTATCACGTCAAGAAGAAAATGGAGCAAAGTACTTCAAGTCTTGCAAGAAAACCATTTCCAAACCAGACTGATATACCCTGAAAAACTCTTTTTCAAGTTTAATGTAGGAGTGAATACTTCCATGACAAAGAAAACTAAAGAATTTCATGACAACAAAGCCAACCAAAGCCAAACTACTAAAAGATATTCTAGACAAATATCAAAATGACCACAACTGCATGAATGAGAATGGAAATAACTCACAAAATAGGGCAAACTATTAAACATAGGAGAAAAAGAGGTAGCTTTTCAATTATTCTTTTCTATACAGCAACAAAATATTTCTATCGGTATACTTTACAAATGGACTTCTGCACCCTATGGGTCATGATTCTGTCCAGGTCTACAGGGTGGATATCAAGAAAATAGCAGTGGCTAAGTCACAAGTGACACCTGGCCACCTGTAACCATCATGGACACTGTCCATGTCCACCACATATGAGAACATTGTGTGACATCCTATCCCCAAACTGTTCTAAGTGCTGGTCAAATATTTCCCATTCCAGTCTTTTTGTCTTGTTTTATTCTTAGTAACACTTTGCTATCATGAAAACTTCCTCTTAGTTGATATTTTTATATATATTTACCTAATCAAACATTGTGTGAGTACTCTGAATAGATCACAGATTCATACATATGATACACTATATTCTGGCTTCTTAGTTGAACTCACAATTTAATTTTAGTTTTTGAATGTTATTTTGCAATATTTAGTTTAATTTTGAATTAATTAATATTTAATTTTCTGAATATTGTTCAATTTTAATTTTTGTTTTATGATTTATACCATTTCTTTGATTTATAATCTAATGATAAGACATGCTAGGATATTTTCTCCTAGTATTAGAAACTTTAAGTTTCTAAAATATGTTTCTATTTTCCATTGACTTTAAATTAGTTTTTTTCTCTGTTACACACACACACACACACACACACACACACACGAAAAAATATGTTTATAACCGATATAAGATTGATGCTGTTAGCCAGGTGTGGTGGCACAGACCTGTAATCCCACCACTTGGGAGGCTGAGGTAGGAGGATTGTTGTGAGTTCAAGACCAGCCTGAGCTATAAAGTGGGCTTAAGGCCAGGCTGAACTACATAGTGAGACCCTGTCTCAAAAAGACAAAAAAAAAAAAAAAAAAAAGTTTGATACTGTTTTGTGGAAATCTTCAATGACCTTTTAAATGGTTTCATTTAATATAATTATATTTTACATAGCCCTGCATAACAACCATTTTGAGAGCTCTTTATTCTTTATCCAGGACCATACAACTTCTCTTGCCATGTAGATCATGGTCTTTGCTCTTTTCTACATGCTACATCTGCAGGTATTAGAATATTTCAAGTTTGTATAACTGGAAAATATTTTACTTTTAGTTTTCAAAGGTATGTTTGCTAAGTATGAAATTCAATGAGGACAGATCTTTTTTTCTGTCCTTTAAATAAATAAGTGTAGTCTCTTACACACTTGCACTATTTTTTTCCTAATGTGAATAAAGATGCTTCACAGGTTTTGAGTAATTTCAGTTTTTGTGTATCTTGGAGTGATTTTATTCATATTTCTTGTACAAAAGGTTCACTTTTCTTGGAAATCCGGTACTATAATTTTAACTAAATTCAGAAATTTTCAATCTTTAAATATTTATTGCCTAGCCACTTCTACTTTGAGAATTCTAATTAAATTTATATAAGTGTCTTGATTTTGGCAGGGAGAACTATTATATGACTGACTAAACTCTTTCTCCTTGTTTATTTTAGACAATTTTTATTGTTATATTCATGTAAGCTCATTAATAATTTTTACAGTGTGCTATTCAGTCTCATGTTATATATTCATTTCAGAAATACTTTTCTAAAATTCACTCTGTCCACATCTTATAATTTTCTCATTTAAATATTTGTCTGCAATTTTTAATTTGCTATATAATTACTATTAGTTTTCAAAAAAGGTAATAAAGAGAAAAAAAGTTAGAATCTTTCCCACAACATCTTAGTCGATTTTTAAGCATCTGTGTGTGTATGTTGTGTGTGAGTCATCTTCCTGTTTCAAACAAATATCTGAAGTTTTCAATTTATAAAGATAAAAGTTTTATTTTGGTTCTCTTTTGGAGGTTCTGGTTAATTTTAGCCTCCTTGCTGGGAAAGCTTCATGTCACAGTGACAGAGTACAATGGTGTTATGAAACGGTTCCCTTCATAACTGGGATGTGAAAAACAGAAAGAGAACAGAAAAGGGCTTGGGCCCTATTGTCAGTTTCAGGGCAAGTCTCCAATAGCTCTCAAACTTCCACAAGGTCTGATCCCTTAAGGTTTCTATCACCTCTTACTAGTATGCCTGGAGCAGACATATCTCAGTGTTCAGGAAACATTCATGGTCAAAATTATGGCCAAGAATTATTCTTTCTAATGATAAATTATCAAAATTATTTCATTAACAAAGGAAAACTCTAACTTAAAGCATCTTTTGCTCTCTTTCATATGACTTTATAAGAAATGGCGGTAAAATATATCAGGATTTTAGGTAGCCACTGTAAGATTTCTTGCTTTCTGAAACTTCAGGAAGCCACACGTGTATACATGTGTTGCCTTCTTTTAGTTGGTCCCACAGGTCTCTGGCCATTAATAATTGAACTAGGCATGAAAATGGTACAGAATTTAAGCCACCCTATGAACTGAACAAAATATTATGTACATTGCAACCTAAAATTTAGGTTTGAGATGAAAAAGATTAATTAAACACTAGCAGGTAAGATCATGTAAATTTAGGATGCAATAGCTGTAATTTGGTCAGGATGAAGTGGGTCATTTGTATAGTCTTCTGAGAAAAGGGTTGAAAATGAAAGCCCAAAAGATGAAAATCTATTTTATTCTTATAATTTCTTCTCATCCTGTATATTACATTTGATAATGCTACAATAGATTCACTGTTCTCTAGGTATATTTAGCCTCTGAAAGAAATACCTCTTTGATATTTGCACCGTTTTAAGAATGACCTATTGATTTTTTTCATTCAATGACAGAAGAGTTAGTACAATAGCTGAATGAGTTCCTATGGAACCACAATATTTTTCAGTACAAAATGTATAGTGTCTATTATTTAGATATGTTATTCTTATTAAATTTTCAAGTTGTTAGGATATTGAAAAACATTAAATAAAAAAGACATCTATTTGGGCATTAATTTATTTTGATAGACTTTGTAACCCAATGAATACTAATGTATCCATTTACATTTTGGGGCTGTATCAATTAAGATTTTTTGTTTTGGTGGAACCTGGGATTGAACTCAGGCCCTCGTGCTTGCCAGAAAACCATTTATTCTATTGAGCCATCTCTGGGGGTTGTAGCAATTGATTGCTCTGATTCCCCTTAGGAATCTTCAGTTTCCTCATCTTTGCACAATTAAAATTCGTGAAACAACTTTATGAGAACTCATTCAGCATCTATTTCATTACCTGGTACATAGTAGGGGCACCTAAAATGTTTCTGAAACTATTAATAGTGTTAACTGTTTATTCTGTTATATTCAGTGTTCAATATCTCATTCTTCACATAGATAAAGGACACTTAGAAACTGTGCTTCACTTTTCTGAAATTCAGGAAGCATATGACTTGGATCTATTTTACAGTAATACTCTCCATTTCCCATGACAAACCTATAATAACTTCTGAAAGAAAAAGAAAAACCATAAACCTGCTTCTTTCACACTGCCTCAGTTATCATGGACAGCAGAGACACAAGTTCATTTCAGATCATATTACAGGTTTGTTGATCTACACTCAAAAGTGCCAATCTACATTATGGATTAAAATCCAAAACTTTCAATTCTTCACAACACAGCTGACAAAATGCACCTTCAAGCATGATTTTCTATTTCACTTCTGCTTCCTTAGCTGGAAAATCATAAAGTATTCAGTTTCTTTTGTTACACATCATGAAAACAGTTTATGTTGCTCCACAAACCAGGATGGACTGTGATAGGTAAGTGAAGCGTCTCTAGGAAAGAAGAGGATGAGACTTGTGAATGACAATGCTGAAAGGGAAAGTACTAGACTTTTTCTAATACAGTTTTCTCCCATTCAGAACTTTTAAAAATAATTTAAGTTTCTACTTTAGTTTTACTTCTCTCCTTTAAATTAAGTAATAAGATTCAAAAATTTACTGAAAAACAGTAATTTTTTTTGGCAGAACCAGGGATTGAACTCAGAGCTCAGAACAATGTGCTTGCCGAGGAATTGCTTATTCTACTAGCCATCTCCCTGGCCCCTATTTCAGTTATTTATATGTGATGTGATAAGATTCTCAGAAAATCTCAAATAACATATTTTTTGTTAAAATTAGAATATCTTAAATGGCATAGGGTAAGTATTAAAATATGATCTTGACATATGTTTTCATATGAGACAAAATGTATTCAAAGAAAATATGAATGATAAGTAAATATATCTGTAATCCAGGACTTGCTATTAAGCAGTAACTAAGTCAGTTAAGTCACCTAAGTCTCGGCTCAGTTTCCTGTATGAATATGTACTGAGAAGTGGAGCTCTCTCTGATTCATGTCTGCACAGTTCTCTAGATATACCATGAATGCTTGCAAAACTTGTGCACTGGAATTCATAAGTAATGGGCCAACCAAATAGTTCAGCAAGATTAAAGCACCTGCAAGCAGGCGCAGGGGTTGGGAGTTCAATCTTCAGGCCTGAGGTGCCAGCCCTGTCCCTGGGGCATGCTGAGAATGTGAAAGAGATTGGGATTGGTGGCATGTTCCTGTAATCCCAGCTCTTGGGAGGCTGTAAACATAGAATCACTGTAAGTCCAATCTAGTAGTGAGACTCTGAACACACTGTAGGCCCTCCCTAAAATGCAGAAAAAAAAAAGAGAATTAGTAAGTTTTACCAATGAAGAACAAAAGAGGAATTAAGCAACATCATTTATTCTAGGTCAATAAATTAGAAAAAAATTGTTCTGAAATCTATACTTTAAAGATTTCTATCTAGAAGCTGTGGCCACCTCTCCCACCTTCATACTGGGTGTTCCAGGACAGTTTTGAGAACCCAAAGCCAGGGGCTCACAGGACGGCTACAGGGATCTCTTGAGTCTGGCCTTGGCCCCCAACCAGCACTGGCAACAAAACTCTGTTGAGCTTGGGAGGCCACGCTCCCCAGAAGCAGCATCCAGGGTGAAAATCACAATGTCAGAACAAAGAAGCAAAAGGCAATTTCAGGCGTCCAGTCCACCCATAACAAATCAAGGTGAAAAAGTCAGAAAACTTACAAGTCACACACCTAAAATTTCTGAAATGATAGCAACTGAAGTAAAGAAACAACTCCATCATGCTACCAAAGGCATAGGAGCAGTAATAATCTCTCTTGTAAAAACAGAAATGACAACAACCATGAGAGAATTGTGTGGAACTTCTAAAGAAGACATAAATTGAAAAAAAAAGTTAAGAGAGAATAAGAAAATGAAGAATGCATTGAACAAACAGTACAGGATAGAATGAGAATGCATGAAAGAGATTCAGACATCCGGAAATTAAGAATGCCATTGAAAGCTGGAAAAACTTGAGTGAGACTCAGACTTTCAGGCCTTAAAGACAGCATTGCAGCTAGTAAACATTAAAGGAAAGATATCTCAGAAATTACAAGGAACCAGGAAATAATGCAAAAACAGCAAAATGGTGCAAAGAAAATCAATGGAAGATTAATAGGCATCAATAAAACAGCAGGAAGCAACACAAAATACATAAAAGGACAATTTTTTAAATCTTTGTCAGAAATAATTATCCAAGTGGAGGAAAAGTATCATAGTTTAGTGAGGCATATAGAACTCTAATTAGCTAAAAATCAAATTTAAATATTTATTTTTAATTTATTTATTTAATTTTATTTTATTGAAGAACAATTAGCAATGAGACAGTTTCAAATCAAATTGGCAGGACAGATTAAATAATTAATACATTGCATATTGTTTTCATAGTGGCTTTTTGTGGCACAAGGTGCATTCTTGATATTCTATTACAAACACCATTAGAGCAGATGTCTCTAATTAATGAATTAAGAGATTGTAGCTATATACTTATCTTATTTTTTAAACCTGAATTATAGTAAAGTTTCAACAATCAATACTTTCTTTTTGTTATCTTCCTAGTGGTTGTCCATAGTACAAAAGCTGACAGAATATCCTGTCCAAACACTATTAGTGCAAATCTTGCTTCTCATAGAATTATTCAGAAGTACTGCATATTTATCCTAACTGTACTGTTTATACAAACACAGAATGGTTCCGCCTTTGGATCCCATTTTTTTTTTTTAGTCCTGAAAAGACAGACATTCAATTGTCATTCAATGATTATAGGTGGCTTAACTCAACAAAACAATCAAACGCAGACCAGCAGTCCACAATAACATTGGGCTATCCGAAAAAGTTGTGGACTAGACCATTTACAGCTCCACTTATTTATTATGGCAATATTTTATTCCACTGAGCCCTCTCCCTGGCCACAACCACAATGGCGATATTTTATATACCTCATTTTTATACTTTTACTGCTGGATGGTTATGACCGAGATAAGCAAGACCTGTATAAGAAAAAATGTAGCTTTTGTATCTGATGAGGTCAGTCAAATTCCCTCAGGGCTTATCCTGTACCCCCGTACCTCACTTTGTAGAACCTCTGTCAGTGTTAGCCATGTGGATGAGTCACAGCAATTGCTTGACCAGTTTGCTCTCTGTGAGACCCTGAGAGAATGTTTTCTCTCCATGTGATTCTCCTTAGGCATACCATGCATCATTGATCGCATTCCTTTGTGGCTCCATAAACTCCTTGATCAGAAAATTTGGGGAAAAACTGAGTTCCATTAAGTTACAGTACAGGTTTTTCTATATACAGTACAAGGTCAGACTTCACTGACCTTGAAAGGCTAGGCACAAAATGTTGGAAGAACCTGTAGCTATTCCATTTCTCTAATTCTTGATCTGTTAACTTAGGTTGGTAACCATCCAGAAGAAAAGTTGATTAGTACCCTGCAACATATATAATTCAGTACACCCTAACTATCTGACTGGATTCTTTGTAGTTATTGTAATACATTTCTATTTGTATTTCTTCTTTTGATTTCTTATACTAGGAAGAATATATGATATTTGCACATGTGTGTCTGGTTTATTTCACTTATGAGTATATGTTCAAGTGGCATCCATTTCAATATACATGCTTCAAGTTTATCATTATTAATAGCTGAGTAATACTCCATTATATAGAAATACCACATCTTTTTCAACCATTCCTCATGTGATGGACATCTTGGTTGTTTCCAAGATTTGGCTATCACAAATTTTGCTGCTATAAACATAGGTACACATATATCACTATGATATGATTTTTCCAGTTCCTCTGGGAAAATTCCCAGTAGGGTGATAGCTGGCTTGAATGGAATTTCCAGTCTTACTTTTGTGAGGAGTCTCCACACTGAACTCCACAATGCTTCTACCAGTCTACATTCCCACCAGCAGGGAGAAGTATTCCCTTCTCCGCACACCCACTCCAACATTTGTTGTTTGTTAATTTCTTTATGATAGCCATTCTTTCTGGAATGAAATGGTATTTCAGTGTTGTTTGAAATTGCATTTCATGGATGGCTAGCGATGTGGAGCATTTTTTCATATATTTATTCGCTTCTTTAATTTATCCTCTGAGAAGTGTGTATTCATCTCAGATTCCCATGTCTGGGTTGGTTTTTTAAATTTGACAAACCTAATGAATCTGAGTTCTTTGTAAATTCTACAGAGCAGACCTTTGTCTGAGTCCATATTAGTTAGGACTTTTTCAAAGTTTGTGGACTGTCTTTTCACTTTGTTGACAATTTCTTTTAATGTGCAGAAACTTCTCAATAAGAGTTGATCCCAGTTGTTAATTCTTTCAAGTGTTTTCCGTGCGAATACATTTCTGCATGAACTCTCGGCCTACCCCTAGGTCTTCAAGAGTTCCTACTACTTTCTCTTCCAGGAGATTGTTTCTGTTTTAATGTTTAGAACTTTAATCCATTTTGACTTGAGGTTAGTGTATGGTGATAGACCTGGGTCAAGTTTTAGATTTCAGCATGTAGAAAGCCAGTTTTTCCATCCCCATTTGTTCAAGAGGCTATCATTCTTTCAGTAAGTATGTTTGGCCCCTTTGTTAAAGATCAGGTGGCTGAGTATGTTCACAGAGGCCTCTGTGTGTTCTAATCTATTCTATTGATCCTCAGGTCTATTTCATTGCCGATACCTTGTTGATTTTATCACAGTAGCTTTGTAGTATATTTTCAAGTCAGGAATTGTGATGCCTCCTGCCTTGTCTTTGTTGGCCAGGATTGTCTTTGCTATTCTAGGTCTTTTCTGGTTCCAAATAAATTTTAGGAATGATTTCTCTAAGTCTGGGAGGTATGTTGGTGGCAGTTTGATAGGAATTGCATTAAATCTGTACAACAATTTTTGGAGTATGGCCACCTTCATGATGTTGCTTCTTCCTATCCAGGAGCAGGGAATATCTTTCCATTTTCTGAAATTCTCTGTGGTCTCTTTACTTAATTAAGGTGCTGTAATTTTCTTTGAAATGATATTTGACTTCCTTGGTTAAAGTGAATTCCAAGGTATTTCACATTCCACAGTGCTACTGTAAAAGGAATTGCTTCTATTGTTTCCCTTTCAGTGTGCTTGTTATCTGTGTAGAGGATTATTGACTTTTTGTATCCTGCTATGCTGCTGAATTTCTGTATCAATTCTAGTAGCTTCTTGGTGGAATATTTTGGGTCTTCTAAGTAATGTATCATGTCATCTTCTAATAGTGATAATTTAAATTCTTCTTTACATATTCTTCCTTTTATTTCTCCCTCTTTTCTAATGGCTTTTGCTAATGATTTTAAAAGTATATTGAATAGGAGGGATGATAGAGGACATCCTTGTCTTGTACCTGATTTAAGAGTAAAGGATTTCAGTTTTTCCCCCATTTAGAATTATATTAGCCATTTGGTTGTCATAGATGGCTTTTATCAAGTTGAGGTAGAGTCAATCTATTCCAATTTTCTGTAGGATTTTGATCATGAATGAGTGTTGGACTTTGTCTAAAGTGTTTTTCTGCATCATTTGAGATGATCATGGATTTTTAGATTTCAGTCTATTAATATAGTGTATTACATTTATAGATTTTCAAATATTGAACCATCCTTACATCCCTGGGATGAATCCTACTTGGTCATGGTGTATGATCTTGATGATTTGTTGTATTATGTTTGCTAGTATTTTATTGAGGATTTTTGCATCTATGTTCATGAGGGAGATTAACCTGTAGTTCTCTTTTTTTGGTTTTGTCTTTCCCTGGTTTTGGAATCAGTATAATACTTGCCCTCAGAAATTATTTTGGGAGGACTGCTTCCTTTTCAATTTCATTGAAGAATCTGAGGGGTGTAGGGATTATATCTTCTATAAATTTTTTGTAGAATTAGCTGTGAATCCATCAGGGCCTGGACTTTTCTTTGTCGGCAGGATTCTTTTTACATTTCCTATTTCGTTGGCTATTATTGTCTTATTGAGAGTTGTTATGTCTTCTTGATTCAGTTTTGGTAATTTGTGCCTTTCGAGGAATCTGCCCATTTCTTCTGTTTCTTCTATGTTCAAATTTAATATACCTCCCAACAGATAATAAACATAATCTCAGAAGTTCAGCAAATGAACATAATATTAAATGCTGTTAGAGAAAAGATGCAGATCACCTGTAATGGAAAGCCAATCAGAATCATAGCAAATTTCACAACACAATCCATCAAATCAAGAAAACTTGGAGTAAAGTATTTCATAACCTAAAAGAAAAATACTTCCAAACCAGATGAATGTATTCCATGAAACTATATATCAAATTTAATGGAAAGATAAGGTTCTTCCATGACAAAGAGTAACTGAAGATATTCATGACCACCAAACTAGCCCTAAAAAAGGTATTGAGAGATATTCTAGAAAGAGACAAACATTACAAGAACTTCAAAAACAACAGAACGAACCACAATGCAAAGCAAGCAAATAATAATTAGAGGGGAAAGTAGGGAACCTACAATGGGAAAATAAAATGAAAAAGTTAAAGCAATCGTATCAGTTATAGCCACCAATCTAAATGGTCTCACTTCAGCAATCAAAAGAAACAGACTAAGCCCAACGTCCAGGGTTAGATAGATCCCAAGCGTGCTGTGCCAGTCCCAGCCCTGGGGTGCACTGAGTCAGTGACAGAACCTGGGCATGGTGGTGCATGCATGTAATTTCAGCCTTTGGGAGGCTGAATTACTATGAGTAATTACTATGAGTCTGATCTATGTAGTGAGACCCTGTAAACGCTATACATCTTGTAGACCCTGTCCTGTATACAAGAAAAACAATTAACTCAAAAAGAAAATTTTACACTGACCATCAAAGGATAGAAAACAATACTCCATGTGACAAGAATACAGAAAAAATGCAAGGGTACCTATTCTTGTTTCTGACTATGTGAACTTGTTTTTTTATTTTTGTATTTAGGACAGGATCTACAGGGTCTATGGGGCCTCACTCTGTAGATTGGCACATAGTGTTCCTCTTGTTTACAGCCTCCCAAGTGCTGGGATTATAGGTATGTGCCACTGAACCCAGTCTCAATTGCCCTCTCAGAGTGTCCTGGGGTCAGGGCCAGCAGGGCAGGCCCAGGCATTGAACTCCCAGCTGCGCATCTGCCTAAGTAGGTGCTTTAATCTGCTGAGCTATTTGGCTGGCTCTTATCTGAACTTCAAACAAAGAATGATTAAAAAAGAAAAGGAATATCACTATACGCTTGTTAGGAAAAAACTACAAATGGAAGAGACAACAAACATAAATATGTATGCAACCAATGTCAGAGAACCCAACTATATAAGACAAATTTTAACAGACATATAAATTGAAAGAGCTATAAGACAATTATAATGGGGGACTTTAATACCTCATTGACACAATGAGATAATTAACTAGGCAAAAGTCAGTAAGACATAACAAAAAACAAACCAAACTTTTGGAGACATGGAATTAGTAAACTTTACAGATTGTTCCAACCAACAAAGTCAGAATACCATTCTTGTCAGCCTCACATTGGACATGCTGCAAAGTAGACCACATACAAGCACAAAGAACATACTTAAGTAAGTGCAAAAGAAGTTAAATTATCCCGTGCATGTTATCTGATCATAGTGCAATAGAACTGAAAATTATTGACAAAAGAAACAGCAAAAATTCCATAAACAAGTGGAAATTAAATAACACTCACCTAAACAACCAATGTCATAGGTGAAATTAAAGAAGAAATTAAACAATATTTAAAATCAAATTAAATGCATTTACAATTTACCAAAACCTATAGGATGCAATGAAAACATTCTTAAGATAGAACTTTGCAGCAGTAAATTCTTACATTAGGAAAATTGGATAAACCCAAATAAAGTCTTATCCTGCACCGCCAATTTCTAAAAAAAAAAAAAAAAAAAAAAAAAAAAAAAAAAAAAAAAAAAAAAAAAAGAATAGCAAGTATTGCCCAAAGCACAAAGAAGGCAGGAAATTATTAAGATAGAAGCAGAAATTAATGCAATGGTCTTGAATAAAACAATAAGAATTAATGAATTAATTTTAAAGATTGTGCTATAAAATAGCACATTATTTGAAAGAATAAGTAAAATTGATAAACTCCTAGCAACCTTATCCAAAAAGGTAAAGAAAATATTTATATTCATGCAATAAGGAATGAAAAAGGTAGGATCACTATAGACCCTGTAGAAATTCAGGTTGTTGATACCTACTTTCAAAATCTTTACTCTCATAGGATGCAAAAAAGAAGAAATGGACAGATTTCTAGATATATACAAATTACCAAAACCGAGTCAAGAAGATATAAAAATTCGGAATAACCCTATATCAGTAAATTAAACTGAAAACGTAATTTAAATCTACCAACAAAAAAAGCTTGTGCCCTGATGAATTCACAGATGAATTTTACAAAAAATCTTAGAGTTGATTTAATTTCAACTCTTCTCAAACTCTTTAAAAATAGGAAATGAAGGAATTCTCCCAAACTCATTCAGGGAGATAATTTTTTTGGTTATTTTTTTTTTTTCCAGAACTGGGGATTAAAATCAAGCCCTTTCACTTGCCAGGCAAGTGCTTATTCTACTGAGCCATCTCTCCAGTCCCAGGGAGACAAGTTTTACTCTGAATCTAAAACCAGAGAATAACCCAACTGAAAAAGGGAACTATAGGCCAATCTTCCTAATGATTATAGATACAACAGTCTGCAATAAAATACTAGCTAACAGAATGCAGCAAATCATTGAGAAGATTATATATCAGGACCAAGTGGGATTCATCCTAGGAATGAAGGAATGTTTCAATATATGCAACTTCATAACTGTAATACATTGCATGCACAATCCATATATGATGACTATATGGGAAAGCATTAAATACTATTTATCCATCTTTTAAAAATATCTTGTTAATAGGCAATTCCAAGAACAGGAAAGATTTTTCTAATACTTGTAATTGCAAACAAATATTCCATTGAATATTAAGGATTGCCATAGACCTATTAGAAATGCACAATTTTATTTAGACTATCTAGAAGATATTGAATAATTCAAAACTGTAAAATAGGCAATAATTGTAGTATAGCCAGGTGCCTCAAATTTAAAATACTCTCGAAGTTGTTATTTCAAGATCAGGCATCAGTAGCAAGTGGTTGGTTTTTGTTGAGGGCTTTTCTTTACTTAGATATATCCTTCTCCCTTTTCTTTGTATGACCTTCCTATGTCCTAATGTCTTCTTCTTAAAGGGATTCTACTTATATTGAATTAGTTCTCAATCTGTCACCCTACTTCCCTCTTGAAATAGCCAATAGTCAAACGAAGTCACCTTTGATGTTCTGGAAGTTAGAACTGCAATGCAGAATTTCTAGGAGTAGCACAACTCATCTCATACTATTGAATTTTAGGAAACTTCATAAGCAATACTAATTCAGCTATTTTAATGTATCAACCTAAAGAAATTATAATATTATGGAGTTGGCTAGAATATGTATTAAATGCAGTTGATGAAATCATATATCATAACTGCTATGAATATTACAAAGAAATATTTACAGAACTATCACATCCCTATGAAAAATTTTTTACTCCTAAATTTATACTTCACAAAATAAATAAGGGCTTTTATAGTAGAATGACTAAGCTCAAAATTTCAAATGTTCATTTAAAATAAAATTGACAAAAAGAAACAAAGCAAGACATAGCATGACATATACACACAATAATATGTTACACATCAAAGAAAGTTAACAAAGTCTGTAATTATATGTATAAATATAATTGTAAAGCTAGAGATTCAGGTTCAGGAAAGTCACATCTGATGAGTGCATTCATTATGACTCTTTCTGGAAATTCCAAATTATCACTTTCTCTAAGGCAATAAAAGTTGGCATTCTTTGGGGTGCAGAGATCACTGGAGGAGAAACTAATATAGGGGTTCAGGTTGCTGCCAAAGTTCCAGTTCTTCACCTCAGCTCTAGACTAGGAAAAGAGTTGCTATCACACTCTGAACGTACCTGGAAATTTATGCTTATCGTTAGTACCTTTAATATTTTAATGACTACTTTTGGTAGTTTTCCATGGAAGAATTGATCTAATTTTTTTTTTCAAATCTCTGTTGCTAATTTTAATGATTTAAAAAAATCTATAGAAATAGGTTTTTATTCACAATTAATTTTAAGATTAACACCCTATGTCCCATTACTGTAAGATCTATTTTCTATTAATTTATAATATGTTTACATTAATGATGCCCAAATTGTTAGTTATAAATTTGCCTCCTATTTACATTTTAAATAGTACATTAGTGTTGCTACATTGATATAAATATTTATTCAAAGCACAACTTTTTTCTTTGTAATGATTTTAGTATGCAGGATAAAAAAGTTGCATCTGCATCATGGATTTGGTAGTTTATCTATCTACCTCAATAAAATAAATAACATTGTTTTCCAAAACTATGAATAAAACCCAATGATATTCTTACTAGGTGTTGCTTACATTTTCAACTGATCTCATATTTGTTTATTTAATTCACTTTTCTTCGTATATCATGAATTTTTTCCTTGTTTCTGTCTTTTAGTAGTTAAATGTAACAAAATATTAATTCCTAGTGCATCTATTTTTTTGGTGGAACCAGGGATTGAACTCAGGCCCTTGTGCTTGCCAGGGAAGCACTTATTCCCCTGAGCCATCTCCTTGGCCCCTTCCTAGTGCATCTTAAGTGTCTGATTTGCCATGTAGTCAAACACAATATATGAGTTTGAATTACACTTTAGTCAGCCACAGTGAACTTTTAATGTCATCCACGTAATTCTTCTATTAAAATTTCTGCTTATATTTATTTAATATTTTTGCTTTTTTCTTCTGTTTGTCAAGTTGTAAGAATGTAGTGTTCAATGTGTTGTAAATTGCTTGACTATAACACATTAGGCTAAAGAAAAATAGGAAGAGTAAGAGTAGCAGGAAGAGAGAGCATGCCTGGTTCATGCTTTCTACATGTACCATGCAGTATTGCATGCTGTACTAAACTCAATGACAGGGATAAATATGGTGCTAACTCATTATATGGGAGAAAAGATAGATTAATAAGAGTTTCAAATTAAATGTAAAAGGAACATGTTGCTTTTTGTTCACAAACTGAATAAAGTTTCTCAAATTTAGTTAGGCAGAAAAAAAAAAAAAAAAAAAAAAAAAAAAAAAAAAAAAAAAAAAACTATATCCACTACTGCCATTAAAGCTTTAGATTCTGGTAGCATTCTCCAACAAAAGCATCAAATTCTTTGGAAAATAGCTGATTTTTGTGGCTTGGGGCAAAAAGCAATGACTATGAAATGGTTTAATGTCATAAGAACCTAAGGATGCTATCTATTCATTATTAAGACATTTCTGTCTGAATCTTGCCACCTAAGTGATTCACAAACCCCTGAGCCACTTAAATGAGTTCTATCCATTCACATTCTGTTCTTTTCAGCATAGCACTAAGTTCTCAAATATTTCTATCTTATTATTTTTTGCCTCAAGCATAAGTAACAATTAAGAGGCATTTGGATTTAAAATATTGGCTGTTCAAGAAAACTGTTTTGGGAATTAAATCCCTGTTAAACTGTTAATCATTCTAGTTAGTCTACACTACTTTTACAACCACCTGTTTCTTGCTCTTTTAGGAAATAAGTATTATCAGTGTTTATTTTTGTAATAAAAGAGCAATGTACATGTCATTGTTTTCCCTAAATTGCTGTGCAATCTTTACTTACCTTTACTTTTGTGAGAAATCTAACAGCTAGAGACAAGTGCTGCCCAGGACAGGTGGCCCTCAGTTGATTGTTACCCATCATTCAAAATCATTTCTAAGCAAAAATATAGTAACAATATAAATTGTAGCTTTTTATACTCATAAATTCAAAGTCATAGAAAATGCCAAAAACTATAGTTTGATTATCATTTTGAGGTGTGCTAATTCTCCCCACTTTTATCCATGATATAGAAATGAATATTCATTCCCCTTTACTTAAAAAATCAGGAATCACCTGGCTTTAAGTCTACAATGAAACAGTGACCCTATCAAACCTCTGTCTACAACAGTTACTTGGACAGTGTGTCACCAAATTTTTCCTTTCATTTTTCTTCCATTTTGCTTAACAAAGAAATATTATGTTAGACAATATTCTTTGAAGGTGATGATAAAATTATAAATCAATAGTAGGAAATTATTACAAATAATTATATGACTTGTGTTAAGGATTAATCAAATTATGAGTGACCTGCACACATTTTCTAGAGTTCCTAAAAAATGTATAGCTAATTATTCAAGGCATAGAAGATAGTATCTGTTTTTCTTATTTTTTAAAGAGAGGACAAAATAGTGCTAAAGCAGAAAAATTTACAAATGATACATAATTTCACTGAATAAAATAATACAGGTTTTGTTGCATTGCATGGTGCTCTCTTCAAATTAGTTGTTCAGATTATCAGATATATGAATGCAAAATTGGAAGAAGAGAAAAGAATTATAAGAAATTAAGAGAAAAAGGAAAAAATTGAAAAAGAAGACAAAACATTAAGCATTAAATACCCCTTTCAACAGATGAGCAGAAATCCACACTATATTATGCAAATAATCCTTACATACAAATGTGTATCTCTTTCCCCCACTCCTTCCCCTGTCCTCCTTAACTCAGTAATTTTTTTTCTTTTGATCAGATTCTTTCCCTTTTCACAGTAACTATTGCACCCTTTAGTTTAACCCTTCATGTTCTTACACTAAGAACAAAATACGACATTTGTACACATTGGATTTATTTCACTTATGAGTATGGTCTTCATTTGCAACCATTTACTGATAAAGGCCTGAAGTTTATCTTTTTAATAGCTGAATAATACCTCAATGTGTAAAAATATCACATCTTTATCCATTCCTCAGTTTATGGACATTTGGGTTGTTTCCAACTCTAGGTAAGATAAATTGTGATAATAAAATTACAAATAAATAATAGCAAATTATTACAAATAAATAATTATATGACTTGGATTAAGGGTTGATCAAATTATGAGTGGCCAGGACACACTTTATAGAGTTCATAAAAATATCAGCTAATATCTCAAGGCATAGAAGATAGTACCTGATAGTATCTGTAAGCATGAGAGCACATAAGTTTGAGTTCTTCTGGAAAAGTACCCAGAAGGTAACTAACTGGCATGAGTAGGACCTCCAATCCTAGGTTTCTGAGGAATCTCCACACTTGTTTCTGAAGTGGTTTTGCCAGTCTGTACTCCCACTGAGAATGAACAAGGATTTATTTTCCCCCACAACCCCTTCAGCATTTGTTATTAGCTGACTTCTTGATGATAGCCACTTGTTCTGGGGTGAGGTGGAATCTCAGTGTTACTTTAATTTGTGTTTTTGAATGCAAATGATGTTGAACATTTTTTATGTATTTTTCATTTGTATTTCTTCATCTGAGAAGTGTATGTTCATCTCCAATATCCGTTTTTGGACAGTATCTATTTTGTAACCGCTTGCATTTAGCCTTCTATGAAGTCTTTTCTTTATTGCATTCAATCCAAAAGAATCTGAAGATGTGTTCCCAAAATTACAAATAATTACCAAAGTCAGATACTTTGTCAGTAAAACTAATGTCTTTTAAAGAAACATGGAAATGGGTCCATGCTTACAAAAACCTCTAACTCCTGTGTTTGGGTCCAAGTGAAAATTCAGGGGTAGCATGAAATTCAGAGAACACCTGAGATTCAGAGATGGATATTGATTAATTTTGTTGTACAAAAAGTTTACAATGATTACAAAGGCAAAAATAGAATGAGATCGATATAGGTGGGTAAAGCACATTTCTGTAGGTAATTCACCAATTATAAAATATACAACTCAGCTTTTATTCTCTGAATGTATAAAAATGTACCCTACAACTCAGTTTTTATTCTCTGAATGTATCAAAATGTACCCTAGTAAGATAACCTCATGTGATTATCACAGATTTGATGCAGTTCATCATTGCACTGTGAGTAGGAAACCTGTGAATTATGGAATATAATCCTTAACACTTTATACTTTTCTATTTCCTCTAGAATATTTTTCCAGCAGAAATGCATTATTTACCTATATCTATGACCTATTTATTTATTTGCAAAGTTATTTTTCTGTGCACATGTGCATTTCCACTGTTAGATGGAATCGTGCTAAAGATATAAAAGTTCTTTACTGTTTAAGAGTATACTCTCAAGATCTGTCTTCTTGCCCTGACATATCTCTCACCAATTATAAAAATGTCACTTTTCCCAGCACCGTTTGTGAAAGAGGGTATTTTTACACCAGGGTAAGTTTTTGACCTTTCATCAAGGTCAGATAGCTGAATACACGTGGAGCTCTTCTTCTATTTTGCTCCACTGATCTTATATCTGGCTTTATTTTGTTTTTTGATCTTTTGTGTGTGTATGTGTATGTGTGTGTGTGTGTGTGTGTGTGTACCAATAATATGCAAATCACTATTGCTTTGTAGTGTAATTTGAAGTGTGGAATTTTGATGCTGCTTGCCTTGCTTTTGTTACTCAGCTTGAAATAAGCTATCTGAGCTCTTGCGCTTCCTCATGAAATATTTCATTTTTTAATAGGTCTGTAAGAGTGCAATTGATATTTTGATGAGACTTGTAAAACAAAGAATTGCATCAAATCTATATCAGTTTCAGAATTATGCCTATTCAGGAACAGGGTACTAAAACTAGACTTCTTTGACACACCACATCTCTTCTAGTTATATTCTAGAAAATGTTAAAGACATGTAGTACAGTGATACATGCATATGCATATTTATAGCAATATAATTGATACTACTTAAGTCTAGAGAGCAACATTTACTTTGTTCATCAGAAAATGATTAGATAAAGAAAATGTGATACTTATACATAGTAGATGTTGTAGTGTGGGTATAGGCAGCCCCCTAAGCCTCGCATACTCATGGGTGGGGCTTTCTCAAAGGTTGCTGCATTGATTGTTGGACTCCAGATGTTGTACTTTGTCAGAAATTTATTTGCAATTTGTTCATGTTCAGAGACTTTTTCTGAGACTAAGATTACAGATGATGGACTACTTAATCTAGCAGAAGACATTTCAAGGCTGTGTAATATTAAGGTATTCTATGGCAAGTATAGGGAGCTTTTAAGCAGATCAGTGTTGGGAATCAAGAACAAAGAGCCCAAAAGATTGGTTTCAAATCGTTTGAGTTTGACCAGAAAGGAAGTCTAAGTCCAGCTATGAACTTCACAGACATAAAAGAGGAAATCTTGATTACTGATCAAGAACAGAATAGAAAAGGTGGTCTGAGAGCATCACAAGAAGCAGCAGGACTCCACCCTTTCCTGCCCCATAGCTGCAAATGTGAAAGTCATTGCCTTGATAAAACAGCCCCAAAGCACTAGGTTCCAGAACGGCTATAACCTTCTGAATTTGTTCTTTCATTTGGTTCATAAGCTCTTGAACCCTATAGTCAACACAGAAGGAAAGCTGGCTACTATAGCGGGACTCCAGTATCCACATGGGGCTGGTTTGGGATATGTAAAGAATGAAAGAATCATGAAGTCAGGAAAGCTTCCACACAGATTTTAGAGGAAGACTTAGAAGGATAGGCAATGTACCTCCAAGAAGCCATTATATGAGGATGAGAGTGTGAAGCCAAATATGGAGTGGAGACCCAAGAGATTTGAAGAATCCAGCAACATGGATCATTTCAGAAAAACTCTAAGGAAGGAGCAGAGCTAGCTCTAGAAGGAAGCCATGGGAGCTGCAACCACTGGAGGTATTATAGAGGCAGAGCTGTCCTAACCTTCTGGAGTACACAGCTTGCCACAGATCCCTGGGGATGCTTGAAATGGAACTGCAGAGCTGGTGTTTGCCTTCCAGATTTTTGTCTTGCTTTGCTCCCAGCCTTTTCTATGCCTGTTTGTAACTCCTCGAATGGAAATGTCTATCACCTTCCTTTGAATGCTGGAAGTCTTTAAAGTTCTTTACCTTTGTACAGGAGCTCAAAGTTTGTCTTAAATCAGAGAGGAGACTTGGGACTTGTTCTTTTCAGCAATGTTGAAACTGTTGGGACTGTGGCAACTCTTGGAGAAGGACTACCTACCTTTTATTGTAAAGAAATGTGTGATCTCTGAGTCTGGATGATTCCCAAAGCCTCATGGAATCATAGGTATGGCTCCTCGGGAAAGGGCTAAACCTAGAATGTGTGATTGATTTGTGGTGCAACACTAGGACTAAGGGCATGTGAAGACTAAATCAATACACTTGTTAGCTTGGCACGACCGTAATTCCAGCAGCTGAATACCATATAAGGCCTAAGAATATGCTCACCTTCCCTTGCTGCTTTGCTCCATTCTCCTAGATGACTGTTCCTCTTCCAGGAATCCTGTCCACCACACCATCCTGCCTTGGTGCCAGCCAGTTATGAACTGAAAATTCTACCAATGGTGGGCCAAATAAAGCTTTTCTTCTTTAACTTCAGAGTTTATGTATTTTGTCTCAGCAAGGGAAAAAATCACAATGGCAATGAAAAACTTCTTTAACTTAAAGAAGAATAAACTTGAGTACTTTATATGAAACTGGTTTCACCTTGAATGAGACAAATAAGAAACACAAGCTTAAATGTAGCACGGTTTTTCTGATACAGGAAACGCAAACCAAAGTATAAATTAAAACAAAATAGTAAATGGGAAATAGCAGGACATGTCTTTTGCATATGGAAAATAATGTAACCATCAAAGGGAAAGAAGGGAATAGAACTCAAATTTTAAAAAAGAGAGAGGGAATTGAGATCCATTGTGCACACGTCCTAAGTCTTTAGGACCATGAGCATTGTGTACTACTACTATTAACTCCCAAAAAATAAAACAGGAAATATGTCCAAGAGATGAAGGAAGAATAGATTTTTTTAAAAAAGACTGAAGACAAAGCAAGCATTACTGTTTACTTATTTGACCAACCTTACCTACTTTTATCTGTTAGTCTGAGCAATAGATTTAATGATAAAAATATGTAATATAAGCATTGTAATTGTTTAATTCTTGTTTTGAAATTCTTTACCATATGGATTCTTGTATCTTACTCTATTTCTATCTTTGGTTTTGCTATTTGTTTTTTAGTTTGTTGTTATTTTTACTCTTTAAAATAAAATGCATATGAAAGTGCTGTAAAGGAAAAAATAAAAGAGTTAAGAAATATTATGTAGATGTATCAACTCCCCAGGACAAATTCCATCACTGTGTATGACTCATGCACAGTGTGACCTTGAAATATTTATAGAAAATCTTCATCTTCAAATCAGAAAAATATACACAGCTACACTGTAAATACATGATGAGAATTATTTATTAGTATATCTAGAAATTTAGAATGGCTGGTTCCTTTAGTACCTGTTGTTAATTCAGTGCAGTAGTACATTTTATAAATACAAGGTAGACTCTTTAGTGAGAGATGTAGACTAAGAGAAGAAACACAGTCAGAACTTCAATAGTGTCACTTAATATGGAAATGTTATCCCTGAGGACAGATAATCTCAAATAAGACAGTGGCAGTAGAGACTGTAACTGTACTTTACAGTTTCCTCTTCTAAGAAATGGACTTGAAGGTCAAGATAAATTAGCCAAAAAATAATAGTACAGTGAACTACTAGAAAAATGGAAAAAACTATGGACAGCTGATAGATACGTGATCTTCTTGGGAAAGAGAATTTCTACTTGTATTGGAATTATAGGCCACATAAATTTGGTTTCGGTTTTAGACTATTAGCTGCCAAACTTAAAAAAAAAAAGTAGTTGCAGACTGAATGATCAAAGTTCCCTCAAGCAGTCTAAGTCATATAACTGAACAAGAACTCTAATAGAGATTAAATGTATACATCTAAAATTCATGTGCATGTTTCACACTTCTCATAAATTTCATCTGTTGCTTCAGATTCTTTTGTATCATTGAGAAATTCCTTGAAGAAAAATATTTTATTTCATATTTTTATACTGGATTGGCTTTCAGTCAGGTAGACACCTTTGTAATTCAATCTATAACCTTTGAACAAACCAGAAACATACCACAAAGTTATTTTTTTTTGCTTTCTCTTATTTTTACAAACAACAAAGGTTTAGAAAGCTTTGTTTTCTGTTGCATTGTTTCTACACAACCAATAATGACGTCCCATGCCTCTGTTGACAGACCAAATGATTTTCAGTTTATCATATTGAAATTACATGATGTTTTAATTGTATATTCCACTGCTTAATTGACAGCTAACTCAGACTGTTTTCAAGGGATCAGATATTACCCAGGCACTAAAGTTTATTAACCATTTCTAGTTGATATTGGCAGATGATTAACAAGGTGTTAAATATATACTTATATTTTGTGAGTTCATTTCTCAATTCCTTAGTTTCATTTGATAGAATAATTAAAAAGCAATATTTTCTACTCAATAAATGTTTGTACTCCCATCAGGAGTTTGGAAAATACTTTTCAAAGTTAAGTTGACATTAGCAGAAATGAACAGCAACTCATCAAATTTATACTAATGTTTTGTCATTTTTTCTTGAATTAAGCCTGAATAATTAGAGAGAATATATAATTAGTAAAGTATATAATTAGTGAAGTATATAATTCAGAGTCTTGCTAAACTTTAGGACATATTCTGCATTTCTTTGTTATATAAAACCTAGAAACAAATATGTGAACTTCAAACATAACTCTAATATTAGTGAAAAAGTATTAACAATCATAGAAAAATCACAGTTAAGTGAACCTAAATGTTTAAAATTGACTTATGATTTCTTTATTATCATTTTCAAAAGTTGTTATCTTCATTTTTCTCAAAACTTTTAAAAAGGCTACTTACATGGAGTAGCTTTAAATTAGCTGTGTTTTTAAGCAATTAGAAATAATTAAAGGCAAATCATTTTGTCTCATTTTATTGAGACAGAAATAAGGTCACAATTAATAAAAATTAATTTCACAGAGTAATGTAGAATCCAGTTGGTTCACAAACTTTGAATAAGGAGTAACTGAGCCAAAGTGAGTCACTAGAAAAGCCATTTCCAAACACACTCCAGGGTACAGTAAAAGAAGCACAGACCAGACTTTCCATTTAGGAAATAATTTACTTACCAAATATGGAATGAAAGTGTTAAAGGTGTACATCATGATTGTTTCATAAACATAAACACTGTTAATGATTCCAAGAATTCCATTAACACATCTCTTGTTACCTATTCTATAATTAAATATCCCCAAATTATTCACCTTATACATTGTATCATTGTATACTGTCTGACAGGTGTCTCCTGATTACCTGCTACCCCCAGAATCTGGCGACTACTCTATCAGTCCCTCCAGGTGTAACTTTGCACTTTTTTAGATTCTACATAAGCATGAGACTTACTTCACCTAACATAATGTTCTCCAGGTTCATTTGTGTTGATACAAATGCCCAGATTTACTTTATTGCCCTTCACTCCAGAATAATGTTACTGCATGTGTCTACCACCATTTCTTTTCCCAGTCATACACATTAGACAGCTACATTATTTCTATAAACTTAGCTTTATAATCAGTGCTGAAATGAATATATCCTGGAGGTATTTCTTTAAGATGCTGATTTCATTTTCCAAAAAATATATGCACAAATGTGAGATTGCCTGGCTTTGTGGTAGTGTGTCAGTTCCATTTTTTAATTTCTTTAGGAAATTCCATTTTATTTTCAACAGCTATTTGAAAAAAATAGAGAATATATATATATATATATATATGAAATATATATATATATATATATATATATATATATGAAATATATATATATACGGCCAAGAATGTGGAGATAAGCCATTATTATACATATTACTAAAGAATAAATAACTTCTAAAAATGGAGCTTTGGGGAACATCTATAAATTATAAGAGCAACTCACTCTGTTGTTATCTGTTTTTGAATCTTGGTCTCTAAATCTTGCCTATATAATGGTATAAATCAGAAATTGTATTCATGAAAAATTGAAGCAGCAATTAACCTATAGATAATAAACTACACTTTAGCTTATTTGTTATGGGCAAAGACAAAATTTCATTTGATAGGTATTGCTTGACAAACAAGGCTTTTGGCAGCTAATTGCACAAACTGTGGTAGGGACTCAGCTTGACCCAATCACAACCCTCCTGCTTTGTAACTACTCTCATTGACCTTAGGTGAAGTTCAACTCTTTCCCCCACATGGTTTGCCAGACCCCAATGCTATTGGAGTTTAATAATGCCTGAGGTTAATTTGAGATAAACTGAATAGATTCCAGCTCTGAAGGACTCATTTTGTCCTGCCCACTATATAAACATCCTTCTCCTGATCCAAATTTCAGGGGTCTCCTGGCCTTGCTTCTGCCCCTTACCACCCTCTCTCAGCATATCCTAAGTGACTGCACTCTGCAACTGTACATTAGCTGGCTATTTTGTCCCACATTGTGGCAACTTGTGACTTGTTATCAAACATTTGGACCAGACTTTTCTTCTGTACAGTACAACTAAGCAATACAGTATAACTAATAAACAATATGCTATAATGATAACTAAGTAACAAATTAGTTACACTATAGCTGGAGCTTCCACCCAAATAATTAAGTGATGTCTTGAAACTATTTTATTCAATCAAAGAGAAAAATTGCCCATTCAGTAATTACCCATTTACTATGCACCTGAAATTTAAATAGAAAGTATAACAAAGCAGTCCTTTTTATATTCTTCTTTTAGTTTTGTTTTGTCAGAGATGGGTGTTCCATTGCAGTCAGAGAAGCAGTATTTGGAGAATTTTGTTGTGAAAAAAATATATATATATATTCAAGATAGTTAGGATAGATATACAGCTACCTTCTCCTTAGTTCATTGAGAAGAAAGGTCTGCACTAATATTGTTTGGAGAATATATGTCTACATCTTGTCCTCCAAATAACTAATATGAAAGCAACAATATGGAATGTATTAATTATAACTGTCCTACTAACTTGTTTTGAAACTGTTTCGTTGCTATTTTTTTCTTTTTTCTCATTAAAATGAAAAAAATAAATAGAAAATATAGTTTTAAAATAATGACACCACATAGTATATTGATTTTTTATCTTCCTTTTAAAGTATAACATTATAGCTTACTGACCAGTACATTCATTGCAAACATATTCTCATAGTTTAAAAAATATAATAGCTTAGACAATGTGTATTAATGTTAGAACACTAGTCTTGAAACTACCTCTGAGGCCTTTAGTTCAATCTAAATTTTGGTTAGCTTTATTGATGTATAAAATATATGAGGTTTTTTATATAATTTTGTGCCATTTTATAAATGCATAGACCAGTAAATCAAACCCCCTCCAAATTCACTTGTGCTTGCATTCAAGCACCCCATTAACACCTCATTCTTCCCTTCTGTGTCTGGTACTCATGCCTCTGTCTTAAACATTTACAATGTTGCCTCTTCCAGGAAGGACCCTAAACAGAAACAAGTAGTTGATAGACTGTGAGTCTGGGTTCTATTATTTGCTGCAGTGCAGTAGGAATTCTTTCTGGTGAAGTGTTTTAAAAGTTTATTCCTAGTTTTTGCTTAATTATATTCATTATCCCATTGTATGGCAATAACAGTTTAGTTATAAACTTAACAGCTGAAGGCTAGCTCGATTGTTACTAATTCTCAGGATATGTAAATATAGACTGTGAAAATGAAAGCTGAATAGTGTTTTATTTAAGGAAATAAGAAACTTAAGAGAATAGTTCCTAAAATTAAATTCAATAGTTAGGTGAATAACCTAAGAAATATCAGTAAGTATGAATTTCCTGCCTTAGATGTTTTAAAAGTTTATAAGCATTTAACTTAATTCAGTTCAAATAAATCAGCAATTTTAAGTTATTTTTTCTGCAAGTTTAGTTTTATTTTAATGAGCATTATAGTTCCTATATTCTAGCAAAATTTAAAACCACTTCAAAAGTGATGTACATGTATGCATAATTAGTATAGCACATTCACCCACAGACATGTATGTATGTTTTCTTTATTCCTGAGTCCTGCGTTTCTTTTCAACCCACCAAGATTGCAACTATTTTTTCAGATAACAAATATCAAAAAATATAAGCTGAAACATAAAATAAAACAGTGCCCTTGTCATTTCTATTATAATTATTTATTTAACATTCCACATTGCTTTAGCTATGACATGTAATCTCAATATGATTTACAATATACAGGAGGATGGGTGCTTGAAGGTCATGCAAATAGAGATGTGGCATGCATGAGACTACCTGGAACCAGTGACTCCTGGATACTGAGTGATGACTGGATCCTTCAGAATTTTCTAAATGATTCATAAAAATTTTATTTGAAAAATGATCTTCTACAATATGAATTACAAACATTTTTACTAATGCAAAACTTTTATAACTTTCTTATGATAACTTTTCTGCACATATTTTTGTGGCATATTGTTTATAATTTTTATACAACAGATTCTGAGTTTTGTGTCCAACATAAGGCTTCTCTCAGAAAATTCAAAGCTTTGGTAGTTATCTAGTTCTTGTTTTAGTTACTTTTGCTTAACTTTCTCATATTTCAGAAGTTTATCATGGTGTAAGCTTTAAGATATGAGTTCAGCCTTATGCTCTGCCACATGCACACTTAGTTGTCAAAATCATACAATGAATAATTCATTCTTGTCCTCCTGAATTTATGCACTAAAATCCCTGATGGATCTGGGTCACTCCTAGAATTTTTTACCCCATGCCACTGCTCTGTTTTTTGAGCAACGCAGTTACACACAGCTACACTTACTCATGAATTATAATTTACATTATAATTACATTTTCCAACATGAGGTAATATACTATCCCATTTAATTTCCCTAAATCTTTACATTTGTGTTCATTTACTCCATGCAAAGGTTTTCACCTCTGTAACTGCTAAACCCCATCCAAGTTAGTCAATAAAAACATTAACTATGGGCCAGGGAGATAGCTCAGTAGAGTAAGCACTTAACTGGCAAGCTCAAGGTCCTGAGTTCAATCCCCCGTTCTGAAAAAAAAAAAAATAACTATATAGATTTACCCAGAATTTCCATCTTCATGATATTAAATTCAATTATTTTTCAAATAATATTCTATTATGATCCTAAACCTGAATTAGTACAGAATTTAAAGTATGAATTTTTGGATATAGAA
Source organism: Ctenomys sociabilis (assembly GCA_004027165.1). Lineage (NCBI taxonomy): Eukaryota > Metazoa > Chordata > Mammalia > Rodentia > Ctenomyidae > Ctenomys > Ctenomys sociabilis. The sequence continues at coordinate 51,065 of PVKA01003826.1, forward strand.
GAGGATGCAGAAAAGAAATACTACTGATGAAATAAGTTAACACTGTAGAGGAGAAATCAAAGGTACAAACAGGAAAAATTCTTTCCACTAATTAATTGAATGATAATTTTTATTTTCTCTTACAGTACAGTATACAATTGAAAACTAAATATTGTCTGTTTGGAGTTCTGATTATGAAATATGTCTCATCAAAAATATTAACAACTTTCCTTGGGGCCAGCGAGATGGAATAAGCACTTCCCTGGCAAGTGCAAGGGCCTTAGCTCAATCCCCAGTTCCGCCAAAAAAAAAAAAAAAAGTTTCCTAGAAAATTCATTCTTTTTTATCTAAGAAACTCTTATAATATTTTTATTGACAGAATAAAAGGTTTCTTAGGTAATCCAGACAGCCTAATAGATTTCCTAGTCGTATTTATAACTAACTCGCCACATTTCCAGTGATGAGTCTCATAGTTGCTTCTCCTTCATGATCATTGCTTCAGAATTAGGCATTCTTATTATGCATGACAAAATGACGATGACGATGATGATTATGCAAGATGATTTGGGGCAGGTACATTCTTGAACCAATGTTCTTTTATTTAATAATGTTTCATTACATATCAAACTGATAAAAATGACATTGGAATTTGTAAAACATCAATCATATTATTCCACCAAAAATGAGGCTGAGTAGATGAATGTAATGCATTATCATAAGATTTATAGCTTTTTAATAACCATTTGCCTTCTAAGGACAAGCCCTATAGGATTCTAAAATTCAGCAAATATTTATCACCTTTGAATGAAAAAAAAAACTGATCATAAACATGCTATTTATTCAACTTACAATGGCAGCAAATCATTAGGTGATATTATTAGGTATATACGTGGTAATATGTAAGAGTGTGACTCCAGGGAATTCTATTTAGAAGAAATCACTGCAATACATACTTATCTGTGGATTTAATAAAACAAAGAGGAAAACAATAACAAAATGTAAACAAAGGCTTTAAAATAAGGAAAAAGAAGAAGGTTGAATAGAGGGGAGGAAAAATCAGTATCAAAGTATATTGTGTGCATGGCTAGGGAGATAGCTCAGCAGTCTAAGCACCTGCCAGGGAAGCACAAGTTACCAAGTTCAGTCCCCAGTACAGCATGTGATGCCAGCCTCATCCCAAGATGGTCACAGAAACCAGGAGTGGTGGCGCATGCCTGTAATCCTACTGCTAGGGAGGCTGCAGCAGGAGAATCACTGTGAGTCCAAGCTGCGCAATGACGACCTGTACAAAAATGAATAAAATATCATATATAAAGTGCATATACAGATTCCCTATGATGAGTGTGGTATATGATGCAACTCATGTATAATCTATATATTGTATATAACAAAATTTAGTTAGAAAAACTTTAACATTCAGAAACATTAAAACACAAAGATATTTTATGATGAGGACTACAGCAGCCCATTGCCAAGCAAAATGCCACTTTAAACATACAGTAATATAAACAATGAAATGAAAAGCAAAAAAAAATTTCAATTTCCAGTCATTAAATATGAGCATGCACAGGGGTAGAAAATAACTTGGTTGATGAATATTTGAGTAGGCAAATTAAAACCTAGTAAAAAAAAGAAAAACTAGGCAAGTTTTCCAATACTGTTGATAAAATCGTGTTTATTTTATTTCTTTCAAATGAATGAAAAATATACAAGCAAAACAATAGAAAGAAATCATGTTTACCTCATAATGATAGGGGTGAAAACAGCATCATAAATAAAACATTATATAAATAAAAATCCCTTCTAATTAAAAATATTAAGAAATTAATTTTATTGGGAAATTTAATTATCTTTCATGGCTATGGCACTGTAAAAGCCCCACAGAATTGGTTTGTTAGCATTTTTTTGTTTGTGGGTGTACTTATATAGACCCTATACACTGTAGAATCAAACTGGAAATCTGTAGCAAAGAAGCTTTAGAAATCTCATGAACAAATATAAATTATATAAATAAATCTTGAATAATCTGTGGGTCATACCGGTTTCAGGGAAGAAATTGAAAATTTCCTAGAATCAAATGACAGTAGCAGTGACACAATGAAACAGTTCTTAGAGGAACAATTTAAGTTTTAATTCTTTCATTATGAAAACAGAAAGATCCCAAATAAATAATGTAAGCATATATGCTAAGGTTCCAGAGAAACAACAACAAAACTCCAAAAAAAATTATAAAAGTAAGAAAAGCATAGTTAACTATATGCAGAAGATTGAATCTAGTTTTGTATTTCTCATCCTATACTAAAATCAAATCAAAGTTATTCAAAGACCTAGATGTAAAAACGGGAGTGTTGTACCTGCAGGAAGAACACACTTAAACCTAGTAGCTGCTGATGAAATGCTTGAAGATACATAAACAGGCACAGAAATCCTAAGCAGAACTATAATTGCATGAGACCTAACACCAGAAATCAACAAATATGGTTATATTAAATTGCAATGTTCTGCACACCAAAGGAAATAACCAACAGAGCGAAAAGGTTACCAACAAAATGGAAAAAAAATACTGTTTGCACTTCAGACAGAGAAGTAGTATCAAAGCTATATAAAGAAGTTAAAAATATAAGATCCCTCAAATAAAGCATCCAATCTAAGATAGGCAACAGGAATGAACAGACACTTCTCATAATTATAAATGATCAAGGAAAATGTAAAAAGTTTTAAGCATGTTAATTCATTAGAGAACTGTAAATTAAAACAACCTGATGATCTTATTCTAATAAAAAGGGCTACTATGGTGGACTGAAATGTAAAGAGTGCTGTGGAGGAATGAAGAAAAGGATCACTTATTCATGGTTGGTACAAATATAAAGTAGTGTAAGAACTATGGATGGGACCGGGGAGATGGCTTGGTGGAATAAAGCCCTTCTCTGGCAAGCACAAGGGCCTGAGTTCAATCCCAGTTCTGACCAAAATAAACACTATAGAAATTGATGTACAGTTTGCTTCAAAACCTTAAAAGCAAAATTTCAATTGACCAGGCTACACATACAATGATCCCGTAAGTTATGCTCATAACAGCACTATTCATCACAGAAGTTGCTTGTGTGCTGCCAACAGACAAAAGACAATAAATCACGGTATTTACACAATGGAGTCTACCTAGCCATAGGTAGGATAAGCTTGAGTTGAATTCTTCATAGGAAATTGGAATTAAGTCCATACTAGTGAAATAAATAAAGTTAAATAACACATCGCTTTCTGTGAGGTGCTTTTGTTTTAGACACAAAATAGAAATAGAGAGCTAAATAAATTATGTTAAGGAGAGGACACATACTCTGGAGACTGGAAGTAGATCTGTGATGGAGGCAAAGAAGGTTGGAGGACAGCGGGAGTAAAAATGAAGAGCGTGTGCTGTGTGTATGCAGTCATCCCTCAAGATGAACATAACTACCAAGTATCACAAATACGCAATAAAGACTTTTAAAAGAAAAATTCAAAATTTCCCAATTAAAAAAATCAAACCAAAAAACAAATACTGTTTTATCCTATTATGAAAAATATGATTCGTAAAGCTATTACTCACAGTTGAGTTTAAATATGGATTAAGAGACTAAACATTTCTGTTTAAACTAAGTAGAGTAACTGATGAATCAAATAAATGGGAAAAGGTTGTAGTGGACATCGAGCACCAGAGGAAGGAGTTTAGACACCAATATGATGAATTAGATCAGTTTTAAAGAATCTAACTGAAAAATGCATATATGAACGATGATCTGGGTATTCAGAGTAACCAAAGGAATTGAGAGTTTTAATAGAAGGACACGTATTCAGCTTCACCATCTATTTGAGTAAAATATATCACACTCTAGAAAAATTTTGCAACATAATTTGGAAAACATAATTCATGCAAATTCTAAAAAGTGTTACATAATAAAACTGTACAGAATGAAAGCAGATATAAAATATTCACTGTATTTATGTGTCTTTTGTTTTGTCATATTCAAATGGCAACATAGAATAGAACGCCAAACGCTTTAGGGTTCTTGGAAGATATATCCCAAAGCAGTTCCTATCCCATTTGTAAGCTGCAATGACTATAAATTTATTTTAAATGTCTAGAATTTTAAGTTTGTCCTAAAGTTATTGGCATATTTTGACTGTTATGTGTTTCACAATTAATAGCATCCACTCCAGGAGCCTAAATCCACATTTATTCAAATAATGTAATTCAGATACCTGTGATAAAAGTATATTTACATTAGAAATACTGTTATTTTCAGTTATTTTATTTATTATTAGTGTTGCAAAGGCAGAAACAGTTAAGTAGATTCACAGGAAATGAAGTTCAAGCATTATGTTTCCTTCTATTTTAAACTATTGTTTATTTATGTGTTTATTTATTTGGCCTAGGACCTTACTATGCAGGTTGGACCCATAGTGATCCCCTGTCTCAGTCTCCCCAGCGCTGGGAATACACGAGTGTGCCACCATGTGAGGTTTTAGTGGCTGGTATGGTGTACCCAAAATTTCTGGACTGGCACAATTTGCAGTACTGAGGGTCAAACCTGGCTCCTTACACATGCCAGGCAGATGCTTACACTGCTGAGTCATCTTTCCAGGTCCTATTTTGTCTTTACAAATTGAAATTTTTCTACTATTACTTTGTAGATTCCAGTTCTCTTTGTGTTCTTTCTCCATGATATGACTTTATTACTCGAATTCGGAATGAATTGGACTCATTTTTTAAAAAGTGTAATATTAAGAGTTATTTTGTTACCTAAGACAAAATATGTTTGGATTCTTGTAAGTTAAAAGAAAATGAAAATGTTTTTCTGTTGTCTAATTTTCAAAAATCTTATTTACTCTTTGACCTAAATTGATAGAAAATCCCAAGTTCAACTTATTATTTATTTCAACAGGGAATATTCTATGTTGTAGTAAAAATGCAAATTATATATGGCAATGGTAGGAGTATTAATTCTATTTTATAAAGTATAGGCTTTAGGATCAAAGCATATTGTCTTGCCTTATGGCCTTGTAAATACCTTATTAGATTATTAACCTTGTCCATGAAATAGGTATATTAATTGAAGATTCTAGAAAACTGCAACATAGATCAAAATGTTTTCACATCTCTGTTACTATCAGAATATATTTCCTGTGATGGAATACATTCCCCATGTAGATGAGTCAATTTAACTTTCTAATATACAGCCCTCCTTCACCTAAAGTCAATTTTGCACATTAACATCAATTGTGGGGGACCCCTCCACACCAGAGGACCCAGCCCAGGTCTGACGCATGAGTAAGAACTTCTGCCACAATCTTGGGACCCCTCTAGACCCAGCTCAAGCCCAGGCCCAGTGAGTATATGGGAGAGCCTCTGTGCTCCCCAGGGCCCATTAAGCAGGGATTGTCAGAGAGAACTTCCACCGCGTTCTCTGGACCCTTCCAGATCCATCCCTGGCCAAGTACACAGGACTGGGATGAAACTCTGCAGCTGAAGTCCCAGCAGAGAAGCAAGGGGCTAGAAACACCTAGCTAATGCAGGAGCAGAATGTCTTGCAAGACTGGCTCAACAGGTTCACTTGCAACTGCTCTAGCATGAGGAAGCTGAGTACAGTAGCCATACTCAAGCCAGGCACAGTTAGATAAATTCATACTTCATAGATTTGCATCTAAATTTCAGGAAGTGGTAAGATTATAATTGCACCAATGCTCTACACCAAAGGTCAGAGGACATTGCTATAGAAAATGACAAAGAGGAGAAGCAAAGTGCAATCTCAAGCCATGAGCCTACCCAGAACAAGTGCAGAAGACACTACCACAGAAGAAATTGGTAATCATACAGATGAAATGTTTGAATTAACAGTGTTTGAAATGAAGAACCAAGTGCAGAAAGATATAGAGGAACTCAAATAAGAAAAAAATAGACTGAAATAAAAAAGAAATACCTGAATTAATAGCATCTAATAAAGAATCAAATGCAGAAACATAGAGGAAATCAGATCAGAAATAACCTCTGAAGTAAAAGAATTAATATCTGCTTCTCAGGAAGACACTGAATAAAAAAAAATAGAGGAGATTAAAAAAATGATGGAATCCTTGAATGAGCAATGCAGGAAAGAAATAGATTGTATGAAGCAGAGTCAAAGAGATATAGAGGAACTTGAAATCTGAATCACAAGCTTGCAAAACTGTTTGAGTGAAAGTGAAGAGTGATTTCAGACCCAGAAGATGCCATTGCAGATAGTGAAAAGTCAAGAAAAAAATCACTTTAAAACAACTAGTATGCAGGAAAAAATAATTCATCATCTGCAAGATGATGCAAATATGTACAATGTGAGACTAATAGGCATCAATGACAAACAGGGAGTCATTACAAGTGATATAAAAAGAATATGGGCAGAAGTAATAGCAGAAAATTTCCCTCATTTTCCCATATATGAGGAAACAATTTGACATTCAGATAACTGAAGGATACGTAACTCCAAAGAACATCAACCCAGTTCAAAATACACTGAGATATATAATAGTCAATATCCCAGAAATCTAGCACTAGAACAATATATTGAAAGTGACTAGAGAAAAGAAACAAATCACATTTAAAGCAAAACCCATCAAAATAATGGCCGACTTCTCTTCACAAACCTTGAAGGCAAGAAGAGCATGGAGCAGAGTCCTACAAGTCCTTTATGAAAACAAATTCCAGCCCAGAGGACAATACCCTGCAATCTCTCTTTCAAGTTTGATGGAGAAGTGAAATACTTTCACGACAAGAACCACTAAAGGATTTCATGATGACAAAGCCATCCTTACACAGGAAAGAAGCTCTAGAGAGGGAACAAAATGACCAGAACTCCATGAAGGGAACAGAAGGATCCACTAAATAGGGAAAACAATTAAACACAGGAGAAAAAAGAGTAAACACAAGAGGTAAGTAACATGTCCATTGTAAGTCAATACATCTCAGTTACAACCATCAATGTATATGGACTCAGTTCATCAATTAAGAGAAATAGACTGGCACAGCAGATTAAGAAACAAAATCCTACAACATGCTGTATAAAAGAAACACACTTAACTCATAAGGAAATTTATAGGCTGAAAGTCAAAGGATGGAAAACAACAGCACCTCAGAAAAAATCAGGGGTAGCAATCCTGTTTTCAGACAGTATCAACTTCAAACCAAAATGATCAAATGAAGTAAAGAAGGCCACTACATAATGGTTAGGTGAAAAATTCAAGAGGAAGAGGTAACACTCATAAATATCTGTGCACCAAACTCGAGAGCACCCAACTATATAAGACTAATCTTAATGGACATAAAAAATCTAATATGCAATATCACAATCTTAACAGGGGATCTTAACACCCCTTATCCCAAAAAGATAGATGAACCAGACAAAAAATTAACAAAGAATTAACAGAACTGAACCAGAGCTTGGAACAAATGCACTTATTGGACAAATATCACCCAACCACAGCTGAATACAAATTTTTTTTCAACTGCACATGGGTCATTTTCTAAAATAGACTACATACTAGTCCATAGATCATGCTTAACTATATGCAAGAAAACAGAAAGTATCCCATGTGTATTGTCTGACCACAGTGAAATGAAACTGGAAATAAACAGAACAAAAATCATAAAAACCCATAAATACATGGAAATGACAAAACACCCTACTCAGCAGCCATTGGGACACACATGAAATTAAACAAGAAATTCAACAATATCTACAATTCAATGAAAATTCAAGCACAACTCATCAGAATTTATAGGATGCGATGAAAGCAGCTCTTAGAGGGAAATATATAGCTTTTAACTCACACATTAGGAAAATAGAATGGGAACAAATATGCACCCTAATGTTGCACCTCCAACATCTAGAAAAGGAAGAGCAAACCAAACCCAAAGCCCAAACATGGGAAGAAATCATAAAAAATTGAGTAGAAATAAATTAACAGTTCAAAAATTAACAAATCAAAAAGCTGTTTCTTTGAAAAGTTAAATAAAATTGATAAGCCCCTAGCTAACCTCATTAAAAAGAAGAAAGTAAACATTCACATACAAGCATGAATGAAAAGGGCAAAAATTGCCACAGACCCAGTGGAAATTCAGAAGATTATCAAGAGATACTTTGAGAATCTTTACGCTCGCAGAATAGAAGACATAGAAGAAATGGACAGGTTCCTAGAAAAGTACAAATTACCCATACTGAATCAAGAAGATATAATAACTCTCAATAAGCCAATAGCAACCAATGAAATATGAATGTAATAAAATAAACCTACTGACAAAGAAAGACCAGGTCCTGATGGATACACAGCTGAATTCTATAATAAATTTACAAAAGACGTAATCCGTACATTCTTCAAACTCTTCCATGAAATTGGAAAGAAAGCAATCCTCCCAAAATCATTCCTGGACAAGTATTTTACTGATACCAAAACCAGAGAAAGACACTACTAAAACAGAGAACTAAAATCAATTATGAACAGTTTAACTCGCATATTCAAAAATGTATCAACATAACTCATTTACATATTGGAATTAGCACCAATTCTATTTCCTAATGTCCACTGCAATTATCTCACCTTTTAATTTAGCTGTATAGAAACAAAGAAGAGAAATCATAATTCTGAAGTTAGCTCAGGAATCCTCTAAGAGTCCTATATTCTATCAAAATATGTCTCCAGTAAGGCATGGTTGTATACACCTGTAGTCCCACAGTTTGCAGAAGGACCCTAAATTAGACTACTCATGTATCTTAACCAAACTTCATTTCAAAGTAAGGAATAAAAATAAATAAACTGTGAATATAGTTCAGTATGAAGGCCCTTGGTTTAATCCCCAATATTGAAGGAAAGAAAATGTTTCTATAAGTGCTCCAGGATCTGTCCTTTTGCAATTTTATTCAAAATGTGGAGTCAAGTGAAAGGTTTCAGAGTTCAGACAAAGCAAAGGAGGACAAATTATGAGACAGAGCATGGTAGTGGCTGACAATAAAAGCTACAGTGGCAGTGGCAGCTGCAGCTGATAAATCACCAGCTTAGTCAGCTCAGGTCTTTCCTGCACATTACCTCGGGCAAGAATGTTAGGACTTAAGAACTTTGTAGGCCCATGAAGGCCTTGCCCTTACAAATAGCTGAAAAGTACAGAGACAGTGAAACTGTCATTGAAGTAATAATGTAATCCCCATGGCATATCTTGGACACAATGAGGCAATAGGTGCCATTCATATTCCCTTGCTAGTGCTGCCATAACAAATAGACAGGGTGGCTTAACAGAAGAAATCTGTTGTCACAATTCTAGAGGTTAAAAATCCTAAATCAAGGTGCCGACAGTGTTCCGGCGTGTCTTCAGGGTTCATAGTTGCCTGCCTCCTCTTGTGCCCTCATGTGATCGCTCCTCCATGCACTGTACCTCCTTTTTTCCCCATTCTTCATGGAGACACACACACCATAGGACTTGTCTCCCTTCCCCTTATACCCTCATTTAACTTTAAAGATATCTTTAAATATCTTGTCTCAAAATGCATTCACCTTAGGTATTGAAGACTTGGGCATGCATAATTTAGGAGACAGAATCAAGAAATGAACACCGTGAAAATCACCTATGAACATTTTGAGACTGGAGATAAATATACTAGGCAGTCACAGATTTGTGGTTGTGCTAATAAAAACAACTATTATGGCATTTGAGTGATACACAACTGCTCTCCAACAATTACTAAGGGTATTTGGGAAAGTGAACAGAAAAAATTTTATTAATCAAACCCAGAGAACATAAGATACAAACACTCAAAGTAAAAATGTATACATTGTCAGATTATAATACATTTACTAAAACGTTTTTGATAGTCATAGTAATCCAATTTACTGGCTTCTCACCTAGCAAAAAATCTTGTTCTTTTTCAGAATTTGCTCTGAAATATAACTCATTTTGGCATGCAACCATTTTTGTATGCATTTGACCTATAGGGCATGTTAAATACATTTCAAATCTTCAATATAAAATACATTTAATTCTAGGATATTGAAATGTTTACGCAAGACCTCTTTGTTTGCTTTATTTCTACATATTCATAATGCAATACTCATTCATTCTAGGAAGACCTGCTCTATTCCTATCATATTATTGCAATAGATCAGTGACTAAGCCTCCAACTGCAGAATGAGTGAACATTCCACAGGATTATCCTCTCAGAGAATAAATCCAAACCTGGAGGTCTTGATAAAGGGAATGAAGTGTGCTTCTGTGAATAGCTCCAATCACATGTCAAAAAGGTACTGGCTGGATTGTGCTGCTATAGGATTAAACATATTGTTGCCTGCTAGATTCTGTTCAGTGGATTTTTGTTTTCTTGTTAAGCATGCTCATCAATGTCAGATTTTATTATGTTGGTGACAGGTGAAGTAGGTTAAAACCAATGTGCATTATAATAAAGATGTACAGACATCTCTGGCTTTCCTGAACCCATTGTTTGCAAATATGGCCCTAAAGTACCATGAAAAAGATGAGAAATACCCTCTTGAATGAACAGCTTGTTTTGCTGTGGGTGAAAATGACATCCCTTGTTATTTATCTCCTTTGTTTCAAAATCTGGCATTACACAGCCAAGATTCTGACAATCGCTGTGATTAAAAGGAAAATTCGGCCTAAATAACTACTGCAAATAGATCAGTGGGAGCTGTCGAGATTATCTACTGTTTGTCAACAAGTGAGAAGTTATTCAAAATCACTTACATATCACAGTGTTATCTGTTGGAAACACTTGGTTAAAGAACAGGGAAGCTACATTGGCCAAATAAAAACATTAATAATAATAATAATAATAATAATAATACAGTGTTCAGAAAATTTTGAGTTATCAAAGTATGGATTTGAAATCACATCTTTTAAGACAAGAATGACTTTCTCTTTTATATCCATTGCTGCTTTATGTTACAGAGTAATACAACATTTCAGCACTCCAGAAATTTAAGTGATTGCTTTCCAGCTCCATTGTTCAGAATGATTTGAAAAGAGTTAGGTGAACATTATGAAATTTAGAAAGCACTTTAATTGCAAGAAATCTATTTGTGGAAATAAATATAGCCAAAAGAAAAACAAGCCATCCTAATGAAAAGCAAATTAGTCTGGGTGTGTGTATTACTATAGAGTGAAACGGAAGTAGGAGGTAAAGGAAAGTAAGAGTGGATTTATAGGGAGGTAAAGATATTGCCTGTCTTTGAGAAGGACCATGGAATGAGAGAAGCACATTATTCCATGCTTAGCCTATATTACCTTGTTATAACTGCGACCTCATTGTTCTAATAATGAAACATGTATATGTAACAGTGTTTTGACTCTGTGTTAGTCAAATTTCTGGTTACTGGAATGCTATCCTGAAACCTCACTGATTGAAGGAGATGGGGCTTGTTTTGCTCCTAATTGCCGAGGATTCAGTGGATGGCCCAATATTCCGAGAAAGGAATATTGTAGCAGAGGACAGGAAGGAGTAGCCTTGTTTAGTTTATGATATCCGGAAATCAAATTAAGACAACAGCACTGTGAGAAAGAGACCAAGCTCACACCTCTATGGCCCACCCAGACACACCCAGAGTATGTTTCATTAGTCCAACTCAATCAAGCTGCCTATCCACCTCCACCATGATAGGCTCCTTTAGTAGCCCTGCCTTTGGGAATGTCAATGGGAATTTTTAATTTTTTGGAATATGTAAACAGTATAGTAATAGGACATACACTGTTAATATTTAATGTTATGGTGACACTACAGTAGATTGAGATTTTCTTTGGAATAGGTGATCAATCTTAATCATTTTTCAAAACTCAGCATATAATGTAGTTCTTAGATGTTAAAAGGCAACTTACAATTTGCTTTCTCTCAAGTCAAGATATATTAAATAGATGTGACACTTTACCTAATAGAGCAAAAATCCAAGTGCCACCTATAACTAACCGTAGGTTAAAGCAATCTAGCAATGAGCATCTGTTGTCCCACCCTCCATTGCTGGAGTCAGGCTATTATATTACCAATGAAGTCTTCAAAGGGATTTGGGCTCAAAATTTGATACTATATAACAGGTACTTTATGATTTTTACTACTTTATTTTTTGCAAGCATACTAGTTTAAATGGCACAGAATGTTTTCTTCTAGTTTACCATTCTGATTGTTTTGAGGTATAACTTACAAATGAGTTCATTTTAGCATTTTGACACATAGCTCTAGGAATTAAGAAACAAAATTTCCATCTAAGATTAATGCACAGATCAATTTTAGCTCCCTCATAAATTCTTGCATATCCTTTTATAGTTAAACATTCCAATGCTTACAATTTCTGACAGAAACTAATATTATTTGAACTATATAATTTATTTTCAAGAATGTATGTACAACAGAATGTGTGTAAAGTGATGCAAAAAGGAAAACTTTGGATTAATATATGGACTTTTGATTGTTTTCTTGTATGTATCAATAATTTGTTCCTTTTTATTGCTACATAGTATTCTGTTTATCAATTTATTGTTTATGTGCCAATCATTACTAATGATTACTTTGGTTAATTCCTTATCGATTATTAATAAAGTAAAAATGAATGTTCATATGCAACTTTTATGTAAGCTCTTCTTTTTGCTTTTTAGGGAGAAGCACTGATTAGAAGCATTGCTAGTTTGTAAGGTAAATATATGTTTAAATCAAGAAACAAGATGATGCTTCCTGATCTTCTTTCTTTTTTTTTTTTTTTAATTTTAGGGAAGGGTCTATAGAGTGTTCAGGGTCTCACTCCTAGATCGGATGCATAGTGATCTGCCTATTTACAGTCTTGCAAGTGCTGGGATTACAAGCGTGCACCACCATGTCCAGTCTCAATAGCCATCTCAGTGTGCTGGAAGATTAGGGCTGGCACGGCAGGCCCGGGATGGAACACCTGACCCCTGGGCCTGCTTGCAGGTGCTTTAATCCCCTGAATATTTGGCCAGCCCTTCCTAAAATAATTAAACCAATAAATACAACAGCACTGCATGAAGAGTTCCAGTTCTTTGCATAATTAACAACTGTGTGTTTTGTTTTGCTTATGTTTTTGAATTTTATAAATACAAATTTAGTGATGAGCCCTTGTTGTTTTTGAACTTCATGACTAAATAAATACACATTTGAGGATATATTATCAGTCTATTTCTATCTATTTGTATTTTTGGTAATATATTCAATCAAGCATTTACCCTATTTTGGGGTAAACATTTTCCTCATTTTCATGTAGTTTTGAGAGTACATACTACATAATCTAAAGGACTTTCTTTTTTCTTTATTTAATGTTTTGGTTACAGGGTCTCACTACATAGCTTGGACTCAAAGTGATCCTTTTATTTTCAACCTCCCCAGCGCTGGGATTACAGGCATGCACCATCATGCCTGGTCCATGTGGCTGCCTCAGCACACCTGGGAGTGTGGCCAGCATGCATACGGTGCCGGGAATCAAACCTGGGTCCCTGAGCTTGCCTAATCAGGTGCTTAGCCCACTGAGCTGCCTCACTGGTCTGTAAAGGACTTTCATCAAAAAACATTTGCAAATATTTTCTTATCATCTATGCTTTTTATTTAAAGGGAAGTAATTGTTAAAACTTACATGAAATGAAATTTAATTTTTTAAATTAATTTTTATATAATACAATGTATAAAATATAAACTTCTGCTTTAAGGTTACCCAATAGCTCTCCTTTCATTTTCATACTGCACATATGAAAAACAATCTTTAAACATTGTTTCATCTCCATGTCTTAAACGTTCACTGTAACTATACTTTACACAGTATTTTCGTAATAATCCATTTTTAATATCTTTGATTTATATAAAGCCATAATAATCCATTGGCATCCATGGGAAATTAGTTCTAGTTCCTCAGGGGGAAACACAGCAATGTTTATGTGCATCTATGGCATTTACATAACACACATGTACATTCTCTTATATATTATAAATCATCACTAAAATAATGCAAATTCTATGTGCATATTTATTATACTTGTTTTGGCAATGCTAGAATGAAAACGTATGCATGTTAGTATAAATTGTGCCCATCTGTATGTATGCATGTATCTATATACGCACGTGTGTGTGTATTGTGGAGTTATTGATGGAATACAGGGCCTTACCCATATTCCAGAATTGAGCTCTAACATTGAGTGCAATCCCCATATCTCCCTGCAAATTTTTGACATCCAAATATTTTCCAGGGGCTAGGGAGATGGCTCAGTGGAACAAGTGCTTCCATGGCAAGCACAAGGGCCTGAGTTCAATCTCCAGATCAAAAAAAATAATAATAATACTTTCCATGTACAGTAGGTTCAGTCTAAAAAAAATGGATTCACTTTAGAAATTGGTATACTAATAAAAGTATCCTTTCTTCCTAAATTGTTATTTTAATAAGTGAAATTTACTTATTAATTACAATCTAACTATGTTTAATTTCTATTTTCTCTGCTTCCATTTTTTTCAAAGTGTTTTTTCTGAAATGTTTTCCCCTTCTTCTGATTCTTCCTCAACCTTATGCTTTCTCTGCAGCTGGCCTACCTTCTTATTTTTGGCTCTTCCCTAGTAATAAAATACCATTAATAGTTATTCAAAGATTGTGTGATGGTTAACTTATTGATTGTATCCACTTCAGGGGGTCCTCATGGTCACACACTTGGATGGACAAGAAGTGTCTGAGAGGGTGATTCTGGATGAAATTTACATTTGAATCTGAAAATGGAGTACAGCATATTAGCCTATTCCATAATGGATGGGTTCATCCAGTACATTTAAGAACTGTAGAGAGCAAATTTTGAAAATAGAATTTTCCATCTCTGTTCATCATTGCGAACTCAGTCACCAATTCTCTATTACTTTTGCACACAATATGATTTATACCACTGAGTTCTTGTTCTTAGGTCTGTAGCCTACAAATCTTCAAATTTATCACCTTTCTTAATTACTGAAGTCAAAATACCCACCCACCCATCTATACAGTCTGTCCTGTCTTTTGTAAG
The DNA here is from genome assembly GCA_004027165.1 of Ctenomys sociabilis. Taxonomy (NCBI): domain Eukaryota; kingdom Metazoa; phylum Chordata; class Mammalia; order Rodentia; family Ctenomyidae; genus Ctenomys; species Ctenomys sociabilis. The sequence continues at coordinate 66,084 of PVKA01003826.1, forward strand.
AAACTTCATTGACTAGTTTATTTGACTAGGGGCATTGGACTAATCTTATTCACCGATGTTCTACTCTGCTTAAACCTGAGCCAAGTTCTGTGTCCATATATCTCATAGCTAGGACATTCTCACAACCCTTGCACTGTCGCCGGTGGTACAATATTTGAAATGATATTGGCCTGGGGAAATTTCCACCCCTTGTTTTATAAATGCAGGTTTTTGTTTTTGTTCTTACTCTTTCAGAATAAAGTCAAACTATAGGGGCTTTTAATGATATCTTCTGGGTTACACAGTACACTGAAATTTGTCAACACTGTAAGGTTTAATTTTTGCCCAAAAGAATTATCAAGACAAATATTCTTCTCTTTATGAAAAAAATGGTTTTTAAAATTCATTCTCCCACATATAAATAGGGAGGCTTTTCCTGGACTTCTGAACTGCTCAAATAAATCTGTGGAAAAGAGAAGCATGTAAGTGCAAACTGCCCTCATCGCTGTGCTTCACATGCTGCTGCCTGAAGCACTTGACCATTTACCACTTCAGAAAAAGTTTAGTGGAAACTCTGAGCTCTTTCTTCCCAGGGCCTGCTGCCAGTGCATCATTAACCAGCCCCTGTTGCTTTGAGGTCACAGCTGTCTTTCCTAAGCCTTCATCTTGTGTGTTGGCCCTGTGACCTCAAGTGGCTGAAGGATTCATAGGTTGTTTGGCTTACATAGATTATTTTTATGTGATTCAAACATATAAACTGCTCCATCCATTGTATTCAAAGTGAAATCAAAAGGCCATCAGGAAATATTTAAGTCTCAGGCCTTCATTCAAAGACATTGTTGTAGTTTGTGGTTTATATTGGGGGAAAAAATGCAGTACAGAGCACTTAACTATAAGATTGTTTATAATGGTCACCCAGAGTCATACAGAAAAAGAAAGCATATGAAATCTGTCCAAACACTAAAGACTAAATCCAGGTGAGGGCCTGAATCCTATAATGTCCCGCATGAGTCCCACTGAAGATACAGACTTCATAACAATGCTCCCCCATGAGTTCAGCTGAAGCCTATGACAATGTCTCATGCTGGCCTATTCGACAGATCTGCAATTCAAAGGCCCAAAAGTCATGGTGGAAGCTAAAGTCTGAGTCAGTGGGATGAAAGACATGTTCAGCCAGGCTGAAGGATCTGTACTTGACTCAGGAAGCAATGCTCAAAGTAAGAACTAGAGCTCCATCAAACATTACCACAGCCATCGTCAAACATAGCAAGGTCCCAAGCTCTCCTGAAGACAGGAGCCATGTCCGTATCAGGAAAGCCAGTCTAAAAAGCTTCTCAAGCATATTGAGCAGTGTTCTATCTTTCCCTTCTCGATCCAGGAAGCAATACTCAAAATGAAGACCAGAGCTCCCCCAAAGTGAGCTGTAGTCATTCTCAACAACAGGAAGATCCTGAGCTTCTTCAACAATGAGAATAGCTGAGTTCTTCAGAAAAACCAGCACAAGAATCTCCTACAGGAAAAGTAACAATTTCCTACAACTTCCAACAGCTCCCACAACTTCCATTCTTCTCCTCTACTCTGCCTCTTATGTTGCTGACCGCAACCCTCAAGTGGTCCTCCCACACCCAGCTCAGCTTGGTATTACAAGGTGTTCACCACTTGTCAATCTACCATACAGATAGACAAAATTATATCAATATCATCCTGGAAAATAGCCTATCTATTACCTAATTATAATAAAATTTATCACTGAGAATGCACCTCAATTAAAGTAATGATTCAGTTGTCTATTTTAGACCTCTTAAATAATAAGTTGGGATCTATTTTTATATTTTTCTAGAGAGGTATTGGTCGCAATTTCTATTGAAAAATTCATATCTTATAGATTCTTTTTAGGAATGTGATTTTTTTTGTCTAAAAAAGAATGTGGGGGAAAAAAAAAGAAATTGATAGCTAGATAGTAAGCTGATTATCTCCTTATATAATTGAATGCTAAATGCCTGTCTAACCCAGTTAACCAAAGTATGCATTGCATTTCATTCTTCCACGGCTTACATTGGCTGGGGATTTAGCAGTGCCTGTCTGGCAAACAAGAGGTCCTCCCAGTCCTTGTGAAAACACACTGTTAGAACCATCTGTGGTGAACTTCAAACAAACAGGAATTTGGCTTATGTACTTTACTTTCTTCCAAAGTGGGATTATTCTACACAGAAATGTCTGGCATGCCACAGACTGTGATTCATTTTGGATACTTAGTAGGTGTTATTTTAAATAGTATAGTGTGCACCAACACCAGTTTTGAGAGTTGAAAATCAAAGCATAGCACTGGTAGATTTAAATTTTCATCTATTAGGGATTGCACGTATTTAACTGGGAATTCTTCACAATCACCTGTATGTTCAACCAAACCCAATATTTTTTAGTAACTTTAATCTCCATCATATTTTTAGAATTCATTTCCAATGCCTTTATCATAAGCCAAGCTTTGACCTCTCCTACCCAAATCATCAGTGCCGTCTCCTGAATCACTTATTATATGTATATTCTTCCTCACTGAAGTGTATTATGCTTCTTCATGCCAGAGAAATTATTCAAAATTTTTTTTATTTTTATTTTATTGAAGACAAATATCAATGAGACAGTTTTAACACACCTTAATAGGATGGATTCGATAAAATAATACATTACAAACTGTTTTTATAATGTTTTGGTATCGTCCAAGGTACATACCTGATATTGTAATTACAGACATTATTATAGCAGATGTCTTTTATCAGTAAATTAAAACACTGAAGCTGTTTACGTATCTTATTTTTATACATGAATTATATCAAAGATTCAATAATTAATACTTTCTACCTTGTTATTTTCCTAGTGGTTGTCTATAGTACTAGAAGCCAGCATAATATCCTGTCCAACCACCATTAGTGCAAATCTTGCCTCTCATAGAATTATGTGGAAGCATGGCGTTATCTATCCCAACTGTACTGTACATGCACACACATCACTATTCTTCCTTTCTATACCGCTCCCTATATCTACACATGGCAAAGATGGGCACTCCACTCTCATTCAAACAACTTAGGTGCCTGAACTCAACAACACAGTCCAACACAGTCCAGCGTTCAACAATAATAGCTAGTTATCTGAAGAAGTTGTCGACCATAGCCATTTACAGCTCAACTTATTATTATGGCCCCATGTTGTATACCTCATTTTATACTTTTCTGCTGCATGGTTAAGACATAGATAGAGCAAGATCTATATACCAAAACATGTATTTTATGCTTCTGTTGAGGTCAATAAAGTCCCCTCAGGGTTTATCTTGTAATCCTGTACCTTATTCTGTAGATCCTTTGTCTTTGTCATCCATGTGGATGAGTCGCAGCCAATGTTTGACCAGTTTGCTCTCTGTGAGAGCCTGAGAGAAAGTTTTCTCTCCATGTGACTCTCTCCAGGCACACTACAGAACTTCAATCTCTTTCCTCTGTGTCTCCATAATCTCCTTGTTCAGAAAATTTGGAGCTCACCTGAGTTTCATGCTGCTTCAGTACAGGTTCTCTTATGTCCTAAGTCTGCGCTGACCTTGAAAGACTAAAGTCAAAATGTTGGCTGGCCTTGCAGCTCTTCTATTTCTCCAGTTTTGATCTGTAAACTTAGGTTGTTAACCATCCAGAAGAAAAGCTGATTAGTATCCTGCAGCATATGCCATTCACTTTGCCTTATCTGTATCAGTTGTTTTTAGTTCTTGTTGTATATTTTTATTTGTATATCGTCTTTTCACTTGTGATACTAGAGAGACTTTACGATATTTACACATGTGTGACGGTTTATTTCACTTATCAGTATATGTTCAAGTGACATCCACTTCAGTATAAATGCTTCAAGCTTATCATTCTTAATAGCTCAGTAATACTCCATTATGTAGAAATACCACATCTTTTTCAACCATTCCTATTCTGATGGACATGTTCGTTGTTTCCAAGATTTTGCTATCACAAATTATATTGCTATAAGCATAGGCACACATATATCACTATGATATAATGTTTTCAGTCCCTCTGAGAAAATCCCCAGTAGGGGAATAGCCAGCTTGAAAGGGCTTTCTAGTCGTACTTCTTTGGGCAGTCTCCAAACTGACCTCCAAAATGGTTGTCCCAGTCTACATTCCCACCAGCAGTGGAGAAGTGTTCCCTTTTCCCCACAACCTCTCCAACATTTGTTGTTGGTTGATTTCCATATGATAGCCATTCTTTCTAGATTGAGAAGGTATCTCAGTATTGTTTTTATTTGCATTTCATGAATGGCTAGCAAAGTGGAACATTATTCCATGTATTTATTTGCTTCTTTAATTTTGTCCTCTGAGGAGTGTGTATTCATCTCAGATGCCCATTTCTGAATTGGGCCTTTAAGTTTGAGGGCCCTGTTATATCTTAGTTCTTTATGTATTCTATACAGCAGAACTTTGTCTCATTGCTTATTAGTTTGGAGTTTTTCAAAATTTGTGGGTTGTCTTTTTACTTTGTTGACAATTTCTTTTGACATGCAGAAACTCCTCAAGAAGAGTTGATCCCAGTTGTTGATTCTTTCAGGTGCTTTCCGGGCGAATATATGTTTATTCATGAACTGTTTACCTACCTCTATGTCTTCAAGAGTTCCTTCTACTTTCTCTTTCAGGAGATTGAGTGTTTCTGTTTTAATGTTTAGATCTTTAATCCATTTTGACTTTAGCTTAGTGCATAGTGATAGACCGGGATCAAGTTTTAGTTTTTGACATGTAGAAAGCCATGTTTTATAGCACCATTTGTTAAAGAGGCTCTCTTTCTTCCAGTGAGTATATTTGGCCCCTTGGTCGAGGATCAAATGGCTAAATGTGTTTGTAGATGATTCTGCACCTACTAATCTACTCCATTGATACTCAGGTCTATTTTGTTGCCAATAACATGTTGATTTTATCACAGTGGCTTTGTAGTATAATTTCAAGTCAGGAATTGTGACACCTCCTGCCTTGTCTTTATTGGCCAAGATTGCCTTTGCTATTCTAGGTCTTTTGTGGTTCCAAATAAATTTTAGGAATGATTTCTCTAAGTCTGGGAGGTATGTTGATGGGAGTTTGATAGAGATTGCATTAAATCTGTGCAGCAATTTTGGGAGTATGGCCATCTTCACAATGTTGGTTCTTCCTATGGAAATATCTTTCCATTTTCTGAAATCCTCTATGATCTCTTTTCTAAGGGTGTTGTAATTTTCAGTGAAAAGATCTTTGACTTCCTTGGTTAAGTGAATCCCAAGGTATTTCATTTTCCACGGGGCTATTGTAAAAGGTATTGCTATTGTTTCCCTTTCAGTGTGCTCGTTATCTGTGTAGAGGAATAATATTGACTTTTGAGTATTGATTTTGTATCCTGCTATGCTACTGAATTTCTGTATCAGTTCTAGTAGCTTATTGGTGGAATTTTGGGGGACTTCCAAGCAAAATGTCATGTCATCTGCAAATAGTGACAATTCGACTTCTTTACCTATTCTTATTCCCTTTATTTCTCCCTCTTTTCTAATGGCTGTTGCTAAAGATTTCAAGACCATATTGAATAGGAGGGGTGATAGAGGACATCTTTTTCTTGTACCTGATTTAAGAGCAAAAGATTTCTTTTTTTTCCCCATTAGGGATTATATTAGGTTTTTGGTTGTCATAGATAGCTTTTATCAAGTTAAGGTAGAGCCTACCTTTTCCAATTTTCTGTAGGACCTTGAACATGAATGAGTGTTGGAGTTTGTCAAAAGCTTTCTCTGCATCAATTGGGATGGTTATGTGGTTTTTAGATTTCAGTCTATTAATATAGTGTATTACATTTATAGATTTTTGACTATTGAACCATCCTTGCATCCCTGGGATGAATCATACCTGGTCATGGTTTATAATTTCCGTGATTATTTGCTGTAATTTATTTGCTAGGATTTTAGTGAGTGTTTTTGAGTCTATGTTCATGAGGGACATTGGCCTGTAGTTCTCTTTTTTGGTTGTGTTTTTCCCTGGTTTTGGAATCAGTATTATACTTGCCTCTACAAATGATTTTGGGAGGACTGCTTCCTTTTTATATTTCTTTGAAGAATTTGAGGAGTATATGGATTATATCTTCTATAAATTTCTTGTAGAATTCAGCTATGAATGAATCAGGACCAGGACTTTTCCTTGTCGGTAGGTTTTTTATTAAGTTTCATATTTCCTTGGCTGTTATTGGCTTATTGAGAGTTGTTATATCTTTTTGGTTCAATTTTGGTAATTTGTACCTTTTGAGGAATCTGTCCATTTCTTCTGTATCTATTATTCTGTGAGTGTAAAGATTCTCAAAGTAACTATTGATAATCTGAATTTCTACTGGGTCTGGGGTGATTTCACCCTTTTCATTCCTTATTGCATGTACTTGAATTTTTTCTTTCCTCTTTTTGATGAGGTTGTCTAGAGGCTTATCAACTTTATTTAGTCTATCAAAGAACCAACTTTTTGATTTGTGGATTCTTTGAACTGTTTTCTTCATCTCTATTGAATTGATTTCTTATCTAATCTTTATGATTTCTTCCCGTCTTTGTGCTCTGGGTTTCATTTGCTCTTCTTTTTCTAGTTGTCGGAAGTGCAACATTAGGGTGCTAATTTGTTCCCATTCTGTTTTCCTAATGTGTGAGTTCAGAGCTATTATTTTCCCTCTAAGGACTGTTTTCATCTCATCCCATAAATTCCGGTAAGTTGTACTTGAATTTTCATTGAATTGTATATATTGTTGAATTTCTTCTGCAACCCATTGATTGTTGAGTAGGGTGTTGTCTAGTTTCCATGAATTTATTGGGTTTTTTGGTTTCTTTTCTCATTTGCTTCCAGTTTCATTGCACTTTGGTCAGATAATATGCATGGGATAATTTCTATTTTCTTGCATATATTTATGCATGACCTCTGGACTTGTATGTGGCCTATTTTGGAAAATGACCCATGTGCAGCTGAAAAAATTGTGTATTCAGTTGTGGTTTGGTGGAACACTCTGTATATGTCCACCAGGCCCATTTGTTCCAAGCTCTGGTTCAGTTCTGCTACTTCCTTGCTAATTTTTTGTATGGTTGATCTGTCTTTTGAGATAAGTGGGTGTTAAGGTCTCCTGTTCAGATTGTGGTCTTAGATAGTAGGCTCTTCATATCCATTAAGATTTGTCTTACATAGTTGGGTGCTCCTGTGTTTTGTGCATAGATATTTATGAGTGTTACTTCTTGCTCTTGAATTTTTCCCCTGACCAATATGTAGTGGCCTTCTTTGTGTCATTTGATCATTCTTGGTTTGAAGTTGAGACTGTCGGAGAACAGAATTGCTACTCCTGCTTTTTTCTGAGGTGGTGGGGCATGTAGTATTGTTTTCTATCCTTCGACTTTGAGCCTATGAATGTCTTTTTGAGTTAAGTGTGTCTTGTATACAGCATATTGTTGGATTTTGTTTCCTAGTCCACTGTGTCATTCTATTTCTCTTAATTGGTGAATTGACTCCATTTACATTGATGGTTATAATTGAAATGTATTGACTTATGTTTGTCATGTTATTTACCTGCTGTTATTTACTCCTTTGTACCCTGTGTTTAATTGTCTGTCCTGTCATTGGGATCCTTCCATTCTCATTCATGAAGTTGTGGTCATTGTGGTCTCTCTCTAGAACATCTTTCAACAGCCTCTGAAGGGATGGTTTTTTTCATCAGGAAATTCTTTAGTTGTTCTTTTTCATGGAAGTATTTCACTTCTCCATCAAACTTGAAAGAGAGTTTTGCAGGGTATAATAGTCTAGGCTGCATTTTGTTTTTGTACAATACTTGAAGTACTCTGCTCCATGCTCTCCTTGCCTTCATTGTTTGTTGGAGAAGTTGGCTGTAATTCTGATGGTTTTTCCTTTGAATGTGAGCTGTTTCTTTGATCTAGCAGCTTTCAGTATATTATTTTTGTGTTGGATTTCTGGGATCTTGACTATTATATGTCTTGGTGTGTTTTTACTTGGGTTGAAGTTATTTCGTGTTCTGTATGTTTCGGTTACCTGAATGTTGGAATGTTTCCTCATATTTGGGGAGTTTTCTGCAATTACTTCTCCCCAAATTCTTTTATGTCATTTGTATTGACTCCTTCATTCTCACTGATACCAATTCATCTCACATTGTTCATCCTGGCATCATCTTGCAGGTAATGGTTTATATTTTCCTGCATTCTCGTTGATTTTGAGAGATCCTTTCTCACTTTTTCACTAGCTGCACTGGCGTCTTCAAGATCTGAAACTGTGTCTGCACTTTCACTCAAACCATTTTGAAGACTTGTGATTGATATTATTAGTTCTTCTATATCTCTTTGTCTCCATTTCATGCATTCTATTTCTTTTCTGTATTGCTCATTCAAGGAATCCATCGTATTTCTGATCTCCTCAATTTTTTTATCCATGTCTTCTTTAGAGGTAGTTATTAATTCCTTTTTTGCAGAGTTTCTTCCAAGTTGGGTTTCCTCTATATATTTCCGGACTTGTTACTGTATTTCAGATGCTATTATTTCAAAGAATTCTTTTTTTTTCCAGAAATTATTTCTGCTTTGAGTTCCTCATGACGTTTCTGCTGTTATGTCTTTGCTTCAGATGCTGTTAATTCATACCAGCTGGAATAGTCCTCTCCTCACTTGTTCTGGATGAGCATGGTTTTCCAGCAAATGTTTCTGGAATTGATTCTTTATTTCAGATACCATGAATTTAGATATTTTTTTTTATTTGAAGAATTAATTCTTGTGTGATTTCCTCTATACCTTTCTGCTGTTGTTCCTTTGCTGCTGTATCTGTTAATTCATTCATTGCAGTTGAGCTAGTGTCCCCTGCCCTTGCTGGTGCTCTCAAGGCGTGGGATTGCATTTTTCTCCTTGTTCTTGTCATTTTGTATAGCACTGACCTCTGACCTTTGGCGCAGAGCTTTGGCCCAGCTACAACCTGTTATGAAATTCACGTGCCAGTATATTTGAGATTATCCAGATATGCCTGTCCTGGATCTACCTGTTGTGTTCATTTCCTTTTTGCTGTAGCTCCTGTTCCCCTCTGTTGGTTCCCTCATCAGGAAAGCACGAACTGAACTGGGATGCAGAGCAAGTAGTGGAAATTCCTACTGTCTTGGATGGCTTTTGGCCGAGGATCTGGTAAATTGCCAGAGTTGCCCCTCCTGTGTCAGGCAAGTTGCTCTCTAGGTTGGCAGGCCTGGGTTATGGTGGGCCTGCTGGGCTCCCAAAAGGATCATGGATGTTCTTATTCACTGGGTAGGCTCTGCTTGGTTGGCCAACCTGTGCTGGGTCCGGGGTTACAGGCCGGAACCGAGAATGCTGGGAAAGGTCCCTCTGGTGTGGCAGGCCTAGAGCCCTCACTCACAGGCTGGGCTGCGCTGGGTTTTGGGCCATGGGGTGTGACTGGGGTAGCTGAGAAATATCCCTCTGGTGTGGTTCACCTGGAGCTCTCACTCCAGGCCCACCTGCACTGGGTCTGGGGCCGTGGAGTGGGACCGGCAATCACTGGGAAATGTTTCTCTGGCATGTTGTGCCTGGAGCTCTCACAGGCGGAGCTGTGCTTGGTCTAGGGACACGGTGGGGGGAGGCAACAGGGAATCCCTGGGAAATGTCTCTCTGGCTTGGTGGGTCTGGAGCTCTACACTCACTGTACTTTGATGCCCAGGGAGTCAGGGAAATTCCTACTCACTCAGTGAGCTTTAGGGCAGGGGATCCGGGGAGGTGCTGGTGTGTGGGCCCTGAGGTTTCAGGCAGGTCACTGGGTTGGAGGGCTTGGGGGTGGGTATCCGGGGAGTGTGCATGGGAAGAAGCCAAAGCTTCTTCCTCAGACTCACCACACACTCACTGATCTGGGAATCCTTGTGAGTTGCACAAATTCCCACTCCCCAGGAGGGCTTGGGGCAGATCCAGGAGGCCACCATGTCTACCACTATCTCAGGCCGGTCTCTCAGGCTGGGCGGGGGTGGGTTGGATGGAGGAAGATGGCGGAGATGGCCCTGCTCTCTCAGGCCAGTCTTCAAAATTTAAATATTACCATGCTCCTGTGATTTTAACTTTTGCAATATATTGAAAACATCTAAAATCTAAACTAGTTAAAATGGCTTTTTAGACTACACAATTCAGCCCCTCACTACTGTGCTGTCCCTCCAGGATATTCAAATTCTTGATATTTTGCTAGATGTTTCCCCTTTAATTTCCTTAAAATGTTATTTCTTTCCCTCATTAACATCTTCTGTATGCACTGCCTTTGCTCAAAAGCACCATACCTGCTACAGGCTTGAAGTCTATCAGGCGTTACCTGTATGTCACTTCCCTTACCAGATTCCTCCCACCACCTTCACTCTGCTCCAAATTGGGATGGCAGAGTTAATCTATTCAGTTTATACTCGATTCTCTTATTCTTGGAAATTATCATTTCTTTGTGTAATTATATTTTAATAACTTTTTCATAAAAAACTGAAACTCAATTTAAGCAGTAATTCTTATATCAAAAAAAGAAAGACTTTTCAGAAGCCAGACTTGTAAGATAAACGAAAAAAAAAATTGTTGTGAGAAAAATGGTTGATTTTTTTAAGGAAATATCATTACTACGAAATGGAGTTTTCACAAGGCCTCTTCTAAATAAACATGCAAATGATTGTACCAGATGATAACAACATTCCTATAAAGTTTAATAACTGGAAAAAATTCATTTTGTGAAACTTTCAAGGACAGTTGTTTGAGGGAAGGCCTTTCCTTTTAGACAGAGTCTTATTATGTAGTTCAGTCTGGACTTGAGCTTACTACATAGCCCAGGCTGGCCTCAAACTCAGTGATCCTCCTGCCTCAGCCTCCAAAGTGCTGGGAATACAGGAGGGTACCACCACATGTAGACCAAAGCCCAATTTAAATAACTTCTTATTATATGTTTCAGAATTTAAAAACCACATCATGTGAATAATATCTTGTAGTTATTGTGGACTAATTAGGTCCACAATCTCCAAAGGAGTGCACAGCAAAAGATAAATAAGAGAGCAAATGGGGTGATTTCAGGGCTCCAGGAGCATCAAAGACCCTTCTCATAGAACTTGAGATTTTTTTTTCAGGGTGAAGACTAAGACCTTCTCTGTGTGGCCATATTAAGAAGGGAGGTGGATACTCCAGAAGGTGGGAATCACTGAACCACTTGTCCAAGTAAGGCATTAAATTAATCCACTGGAAGTCAGATGCCTGAGGCTACAGCCTTTATCTAGTTCAACTTGGATTCAAGGGCCCTTGGCTGTGAACTTGTCTTAACATTTGAGGCTTCACTGCTTCACCTGACATTACATGATGCAGTAAGGATTAGTGACACACTGGCTGACATACTATGAGCTCACCACCATCTCAAGGTAAGGGCTGAGGCCTAGGGCACATTCACAAGTAAACATAGAAAGCCGACTGGTTAATTCAACTCCTGCACAGAGTTGCTTTATATTGGTCTCCATCAACAGAGCTGATTTGCTCATGCAATAGATGATAAGAATTTGTTCAGATAGCTAAATAGAGTAGAATGTATATATATATATATATATATATATATATATATATATATTTGCCAGCAGAATATATATACATTGTATTTTTTAGGGAAGGGTCTACAGGGTGTTCAGGGTCTCACTACTAGATCAGACTCATAGGGGTCCTCCTGTTTACAGCCTCCCAAAGTCTGGGATTATAGGCACATACCACCACACCCCGTCTCAATTGCATTCTTAGAGTGCCTCTGGGGTGAGGTTAGTATGGCGGACTTGGGTATCAAATTACAGATACAGCACTCTTTAATCAAAAGAACTCATGATTCTTGGTCCACCATTTACTTTGCAATTTTTGATTCTCATTACATTATGTTTTAAAAGTTAAACATAATGAAAACGTATCTTGTGTTGGTTTGAGAGATACAGTGCAATATACATAACTTTTCTAGAACTTTTGTATTTTAATAAATTTATACAAAAAGTAACTTGATTCTATATGTGAAAATATGTGTTTTTGTATATACATATGTACGTAAAATATATCATGTACTACGTGTAACATCTTCTATTCTTATATAATTTATAATCTCACTTTTCTATTCTCTACACTCTAATCTTTCAAAGGTAACTAAAAATCATTTGGAAATTATATGGGAGAAATATATATATATATATATATATATATATATATATATATATATAATTTTTAAAAATATATTTGGTTGTTACAGGGTCTCACTACACAGCTCAGACCTGTGGTGATCTTCCCGTTTTCAACCTTCTCAGTGCTGGGATTACAGGCCTGTGCCACTATGCCCAGACTCTGGTTGGCTCAGTTTACCCTGGGAGAGGGGCTGGTAGGGCATGTGGTGTCAGGGGGCCAACCACAGTGCCTGTGCTTGCCTGTGCTTGCCTAAGCAAGTGCTTTAGTCTGCTGAGCCATCTCGCCAGCCCCTGTATGGGATATTTTTTGTTCGTCTTTTTTCCTTTCTGCTTTCTTTCTTTCTTTCTTTCTTTCTTTCTTTCTTTCTTTCTTTCTTTCTTTCTTTCTTTCTCTTTCTTTCTTTCTACCTTGTTTTAGTTGTTTTCCATTGGTAATAATAATTATGTCTATGTGTTTAAAATCTGAACTTGTTTTTTAAGTTAATTTCTTATAAACACCTTTCTAGGTAAGTGCATAGATTTTTTGTGCTGTCATTGAGCCAACGTCTACAACACAATTACAACATTCTGCAGAATGTCCCTGTTCCATCTAGCTCGAGGCAATAAGAACTGGCACATTCTCATCAGTCCATGTTCATGAGTTCTTTTTCTCCTCAACATTTATATACTTCCTTTCTGTTATAGCTTATGTTGTGGAATTCAAGTTCTAGAATATAAAAATATAATTCAGACTTATGGAACAAGACAGAAATTTACAGAGCCCATCTAACCAGCTGAGAAAATTGTGCAGATTAAGCTACCTTTTCTCATCACTCTTTGTCTTATTTCTGTCTCTGTTTCTATCTCTGTCTCTGTCTCTTTCTGTGTCTCTGTCTATCTGTCTCTCTGTCTCTGTATGTGTATGTCTCTCTCTGTCTCTCTCTCTCTGTTTCTTTCTCAATAGATGGATTTATGGAAAAAAGAGATATATTAGAGATAGAGTTAGAAATGCATGCATACGAAACACACATAGCTGTTTTGAAAATTTAAATAGATTTTTCTCCCAGCAGTATTCTGCCATCCATTAGTAATTCCCCTACTTCATTTCATCCAGAAAAGTTTGACTACTTCCTTAGACCCCTCTCCCTTGCATGTCCACACCTGCTCACTCATCCCCATGTCTTTCCAGGTCATTAAAATGGGAAATCATGACTCTCTTATATCTTTAATGATTTGTAAGGTGTCTGGAAAAGCAAGTTCTAATTTCTTATTGTTATGCTTCATTTATGAATTAATTAGAGTGGTACTTGTTAAACCTCCCATTCCAGCCAAAGAGTTTGTTTTTTTATTGGATGGGCATACACACTTCTTAAAGGCTTCTGTCGCAAGGGTACTCCTGAATGAAGGAAGAAAAACAAGACTGACTTTGTTTTATAAACTAGGATAACAAATCACAAGTAAAAGAGAACCTGCAATCAAACCCATAAAAGATAAATGAATGTGAAAATAATGAATGAAGTCAAAACTGATAATGAAGTTCAGAGCCTTTGTGTTTGGCAGTGCACTTTCAGGAAGTTAACATTAGGAACAAATATAGGGCTCAATTACGTCAGTTTAAGCATGTTTGACTTGTTTGGCAATCCTAAAGGAATATTTGGCAGGTAGTTGGAAAGTTCTGGAAAAGAATTATTAGGAAAATATTAAAGTACATATAGATATATCAGTTATAAATCTATAATACTTCAGGGTATTGGAATGGGGTTGCATGACATGGATATGTCTATGTGGGTTTGTGTACAGAGTCTTGCTTTAACTGTTTAGACATTTGTGAATAGCTATCATTTGGAAACATTGCTTTTATTTTCTTTATATTTATTTATATCTTATAGAAATAGCCTTATACCTTATATCTAACTTCCCTACATATCGTAATATACTGCATTAAACAAAAAGTTTATTAAAAAGTTCTTTTTCTTTACACAAAGAAAAATCTAGGGTTTGTTTATGCAAATGCCATTCAATTTTAGTCTTTTTGTCAGTGAAATAAAGGTACAATGCCCAAAAGTTCTGTGATAATTAAAGGTCTGTGTGATAAACAGGCCATTTATACTAATAGTAGATACTCAATGGACAGTAGGTAAATGTACCTTTCAATCTGGAGGTTAAAGTGCAACAATAAGCAATATAAGGTAGGATTCTACAGAGTCAGAGAGAGGCAAGAAATTACTAGATACCTGTGATATGACACCAGTTGGAATAAGAGATAGAAAACTACCTGAGAATCGCTAAAAAACAAAGAACACTTCTGGGTTCTTGGGAATCACACCCAAGAAGCAACATAAGTAACTCTAGTCAAATTATGCACTTATTTTTCATATAAGTTTTTTCTTTATGTGCAATTAATTTGGAGCTCAAGGATTTTGGTGAATACTATCATCTATACTTTAGAATAAATATATTCTAAGCCAGTAATTCATACCTAATGTACTTAAGAAGTTTGGTACATTAGTTTATAAGTTATACTACAGTTTCTTTTTTTTTTTTTTTTTTTTTGTCTTTTTGAGACAGGGTCTCACTATGCAGCTCAGGCTGGCCTTAAGGTCACTTTGTAGCTCAGGCTGGTCTCAAACTCACAACAATCCTCCTGCCTCAGCCTCTCGAGTGCTAGGATTACAGGCATGCACCACCACGCCCGGCTTAGTTTCTTTTATTTAGTGTTTAGTACTGGGGATCAAACTCAGGACCTGTGCTTGCCAGGCAGGCATTTACACTGTTGAGCTATCTCCCCAGCCCTTATATTAGTTTTTGAGCTGTGTTCAACTAACATAAAACAATATGAAATACATTCTGATAGAATTAGGACAAAAATAGTATATGTCTAAATTTGTTTCATTTTTTAATATTTTCCTGAAAGAAAATAGTCTTCTAAGAGGCATTTCTGACAAAATACGTACTAGTGAGTGTTAGGGTTTCCTTCAGAGTGTCCTTCAGAAGCCACATATGTTGGGATGAGGTCTTGTGGAAGGTGATTGGATTGTACTCATCGTTGGATTCATAACTGAAGG
The DNA here is from genome assembly GCA_004027165.1 of Ctenomys sociabilis. Taxonomy (NCBI): domain Eukaryota; kingdom Metazoa; phylum Chordata; class Mammalia; order Rodentia; family Ctenomyidae; genus Ctenomys; species Ctenomys sociabilis. The sequence goes on from PVKA01003826.1 coordinate 81,313, forward strand.
TGCCATCAGGCAGTGCGGCTTGGCAAGATGAGGCAGGCTCCTGGTGGTCAGAACCAGATATCTCCCTCCTAGACTCTTCCCTTCTTTCTGTCCACTTCCCACCTGCTGAGACCGATTTCCTTGGCAACTTATTTCTACCATACTGCTTTTGCCTTAGAGCTAGCTGACTATGGACTGTAACCTCTAAAACACTACCAAATAACTCTCTCCTCCCTTAAATGGTGTGTATTTTAATCACAGAAACGAGAAATGAAATCAAGAGAATGACAAAAGCAACTAACACAAGGGGTAAGAAAAATGCTTCTAGAGAAGTTGACCAACTGGGAAACAGCAGTATAGTTTTTCCAATATCTCTTGACAGTAATGAAATCATTCTCTATTTACCAAGATGAAATGTTGCTCAGTTTTTTCTAGTTCCTATTTTTCATTTATGATCTAGGTTTCTTTTCTTAATACACTTTCATATGGCCTGCAAGACCCCAGTCATAAATAGCATTTAATATACTTCTGCCCAAAATTAGTTTACTAGATGTCCCAATATTTTATGTTTTAGAATCTTTGTGCAAAAGCAGTTTATCTGATATCTGAATCTTGAAGAGTCTGAAGGCTTGAAGAGTCTATTCAGCCAAGCATGTTAATAACCTCTTTGCCTCAAATAAATAGTAACTGATTTCAGTTCTCTGAGAGAATCCAATTTTGTTCCTTGAATGTACACATAAACTCTGAAGAAGATGAATTTGATTTGAACAGAAATTCACATTTAGGCTCACTTCGCTGTGTAAATGTGGACATGTCTCATCAGCAAACCAAGTAAATGATACAATTCAGGTTGCAGAGGTCTTTCTACTACAACCTACCATCTCTTTATTATCTGAGGTTAACTGGCAAGAGTAAAAGAATATTTATTAGTTTTAAATCTCATATTTCAGAGGGTTATGTAGGCTTGGAAAAGAAATGTCTTCTTTGACATCAAGTATTCATAAATACACTTTGCAACCATGTATAGTAGAAAACCTGTAACGTGGTTTAAATAATTTTGAAGATGAGAAAAATATACTCTGTCCACCAATTAGCAAAGGCATATACTTGTATTCATTCTGTATTCATTTAAAATACATTAGTCAGTTTTCAAATTAGAAAATTCAATGCAATATATTTGCCTTTCAAGAAAAAATTTTTCTAGTATATTAACTGTTGATTAACTTCCAAATCTTTCATGACCTTAAATAAATTTAATACACACCCATTTAATTACCATCAAGTAAATTCTTGTTAATAACAGTCTGTTTTTATCCTTACATATTTGAAAATGATTGCTTTTATACTTACACAATTTAAATATGTCAGAACTGCTTTTTGGTGTTTATTCAGCTATTTCTTTTCTTTTTTTTTTTCTTTTCTTTTCTTTTCTTTTCTTTTTTTTTTTTTTTTTTAACAGAACCGGGGATTGAACTCAGGCCCTTGTGCTTGCCAGGGAAGCACTTACTCCACTGAGCCATCTCCCTGGCCCTTACTCAGCTATTTCATCCTACATGAAAAGCATGGTTAAAATATTGAAATAGTGGTCACAGTTATTCACTAAGTTACCACCCATTCATTCTCAACACTATCTTCCAAAGACTGTTCTAGCCTCTGAAGGTAAAATATGTAAAATACAAAGTTCTTAATTTCATGGAACTTACTTTATAGGGTGGTATGCAACATTAACACATAAGAACCTGATACAATGATTTGTCTATTAAACATAAGACAGAAATTCTGGGTGAAAAGTAATGCGGTTGTAAGGAAAAGTCACTCTGAATATGTAGCATTTGAACAATGAGAAGCTATGTCATATGAGATAGAAAACCAACCGACTCCTAGCAGAGGGGATACCAATGCAAATGCTGGATGTGAAAATTTTTGAAAGTCCTCCTGTCTTTCTCATCCAAACTTCGGAACATTAAATAGAGATTTCGCTTTAACTAAGACCTTGGCTCAACAAATTGTTCAACCGTGTTCCTCTTGTCAAAGGGTGGGGTGCTTTGCCACTGCAGGCCAACCCTCCACAGTTTGTGGCCTAATCAAATTTTGCAAGTGCATGCCACTCCAATCCAATGTTTTGTTTAGTTTCTCATGTACATGTTTCTTTTGATACCTATATACCGCCGAAAGCAGTGAAAGTGTTTCTATGCCATTACCCTAGTTGTTTTACTCATATCCACATGCCTAAACACATAGAAAGAGACAAAGGCCAGCTTATATTACCTCTGATTTTCTAACCTGCAATAATCAATGGAACATTTCATGTACAACTGGAATTCTTTATCACCCTCAAGACTAAGTTCTGGTTGAAAGAGCCATCAAACATTAAAATATATATTACAAAAACAAAGGAGGAAAACAGAACATAAAATCAACTCCATAAAAGGAGCTCATAATGCTTTAATAACTTAATTTTTCCACCAATTGTACACCAACATTAATGAGCAGTGCTACACTACTAAGTCCAACCAAATAGATTATCCTTTAATTTTACTGAAGGGTGCTAACTCAGGGCTCTGCAAAGCCTTGATTTTTAGCATAGGAAAAATAAGGGTTTTCTTATGTTTCCTTACAGAGGAACTGGTGTGGCTGCCAACACAGTTGATGAAACCTTACCTTGGCCTTCTGAGAAAAGCAAAAACAACACTGCAAATACAGGGCCTTTACCTGAACAAAAGGGAAGACTAATCTCCACTCCTGTTGACTGGGAAACCCTCCAGAGGTGACCTAGGGAAGCCTCAAGAAGATCACTCAGTAAGATGATGAAATTCTTGAATCTACAAGCCAACAAAAGACCCCTGAGACCCTGTTCTGGCCATGCCTGCCAAGGCAGCTGTTTGATAATGCTGGGAAAATCTTCCTTTGGGGCAACCTGCTCTGGTTGGGTTTTTGTATAAGATTCCCTTTTAATGGGAACCAATGACTTGGTTTGACACTCCTTTTCTTGTATTCAACAATGAAAGTTTCCATGAAGGAGGTATAGTTCCTATCCAGTATCTCTTTATTTTTGTCACATAGTATTACCAGTGTGATATACTTGTCCACTCAGTCCTTAAACTGTATGGGTGCTGATCCCTTGTGTTTAACTTATAAAGTTGCAAGTGTGCCTTTAAAAACATTTTGGTTATAATGTTCTTGACTTTTTCTCTTTGGAAAGTTATGAAAAAATACTACTAATGAATATATACCTCTTTGTCATGTCATGAAGCATTTTACACTGTGTGTCATGAAATGAATTTGGAACTTTGTATCCAACAATGAAAGTTCCCATAAAGGAGGCATTGTTCCTCTCCAGTATCACTTTATCTTTGTCACATAATGTAAAACACCATTGTCAGCTACAAAACACCACTGTGCAATTTAAGCATTATTGATTGGGGACCAATCATGCTAAACATAAGCACACATTTTCTAGGTATACATCAAATATTTCACAATCCACTGTCTAAAACAATGATTTTGTAATCTGGAAAAAGATAGTTTATCAGCCCCTTGATGATGTTGGACAACAGCTCATGACAGGCCACCATTTATAGATGTAGATATTCCTTCCATGCAATCCAGGTATGCAAGGACAATTGTCTCAAGGTGGGAGCCAAACCAAACTTACCTTTCATCATAACAGTACTTCCTATAACAAAGTGTGCCTTAACCATTCTTATGTCTTTTAGCAGGGCCCCTTATTTTTTCCTCTAAGATTCTCTATATGAAGTTCCCTGTCACAGCTATACATATTGTGCTTGCTTGTCTCAGGTACCTAGTAATGCTAACATTAACGCGCTATTGAAAGATACATTTGCTTATTTACCTGCAACATGATGCATCCTTGCAGAGTGCAGTGCACTTGATATCTCAACTCACGCTTTCAATGATTCCTGGCACCCTAGGTGGTTTGTCCATGTGTTTATTGCTGCAGTAATAACCACCATGGTTGTTCTGGTCATATCTGCTACTGAAATTGTTTCTTTGACCCAATCTGTACAGACTGCTAAATATATTAATGAGGTTATTCCTATTGTCATAGCATCCCTTGCTATTAAACAGCTGGGTGACATTAAAAAAAAAATGGCTTACCTGATTTGGACTTAGAGAAACAGCTACTTAATTCCTTGGTGATCATTTTGTTGTATTTGATATGAGAAACTATCTTGCCTGTAATTGACTCTATGAATATATTTGTGGTACACCTTCTCCTTGGAAGAGACCTGACATACATGAAAAATGATAAAAACAAACATTTAAAGGGGTACACTAAAGGCAATGGTACCTTGGGTACACAGGAGCTACATGACCAAACTTAATGAAATATCCTAGCTGCTCAAGAACAAGCCACTTGGGGTGATAAGCACTTTAAAATTTAATCTAAGCTTTCTGGGTCCCCAAACCTGGGTATCAGGTACTCTTTGGGGAATAATAACCCATCTCTGTCCTGTTCAATGACTGTTGTTTTCTCTGCCTTGTCAGTAAAATCAGAATATAGAAATTGACACACCAAAACCAACATCAAGTATGGCTCCTTATCAACTGCTTAACAAATCAATAAGGGGAGATGTGGAGTTCCTTGTATAAGTCAACAGACTAATACCTGCTGGAGTTGACTGAGAGTACAGAACTTGCTGATCCTGAGGAGTCAAAACATCTTGAAAAGGAGATGCTCTAACAGCTCAGGCAGAGACAAGCTTTGCCTGTGAAATAAGGAGAAATATCCTCGGGAAAAGTTGATAAAGATAACAATTTGGCATAATTGTCACAAATTTGTTACCTCAGGTAAACACTGGTGTTCAGCAACAAATGCCTTTGTGTCTCAAAACTAGGGGTTTAAATCTGTTTGGAACTTCACTCCAGTGGAGTCCTCGAATGCCCCCACAAGGACACTCCATCTCGTATCTTATCATTTGCATCTCTTTTAGGGTCTACTGGTTTGAACCTGGCAAGTACCTTATGGCACACTGAATTTGACACTGGACATCGGTTCATTATTGAAATGTTTTGTTTTCTAATACCATTTGGTCTCAGACCTCATCTATTATCTCTCTAAGTTATCTGGCCAAAGAATACTATAAGCCAATACCATAGGCAATGCAGTATGTTTATTTTTAGCTGCTTTTGATGTTTTCATGAACAAATGTAAGAGATCCTCCATTATTTAATTTATTAAGATATTCAGTTTAAAATATATATGGCTTCTGAGATCATATGTGGTAAAACACGATACTTTGCATTTACTTAAGCAATGTGATAAATAAACGCCAGTGGTGTGTCAAGCACTGATTTAGGAATTAGTGTCCAAAGAGAAAAAAAAAAAAAACAAAAAACAAAAAAACTCCAGGTGAAGTTTCAACTTGTATTAAATTTATATTCAGTTGCACAGATATAATAAATGAAAACATTGGGTACTGATGATTAATTCTTACATAGAAATAGATCACATATGGGGGATACTGAGTAATTGGAACATTGATGAGAACATAGGAACAGAACGTGAGAAACTGACCTTCACTGCAATCTTTGAGTTCTGTGTAGTAAGCTACTGAAATGCACGAAAGCTTAAGATAGCTCTGCTACTATGCCTCACAATTCCGTGGGCTCTCAATTTGGGCAAAAGAATTCTATTATTCCAAGTAGAAGACTCTTGTTCTCCACATTACATAGGTTCATCTTTACTGTTAAATAGCTAATAGGAGCCATGAGGATTTCCCTTTCTTATCTGGAAGCTTGTGTAAGTGACCAGAAAGGTGGGGCTCCACAGAGCATCTCTAGCATGTAGTGGATAAAAGACAAGGAGTAGACGCTATACATCTCTTAAGGATTCACCTTAAGAAATATATATAACCAGGCATTACACCACTCTCATTATACTGTTTTGGTTAAGCAATCACTGACCTTACCTAGGTATGATGGAAGAAAAAAAAGCAGCAGGAGGAAGAGAGTCAGTGAGGTTTGCAATCCATTGCAGCCACATGCACAGAGACAGATGTATGCTAACATGAACTCACTATGCTTAAATGTGTAACTATGTACATACATGCATGCATATATGCTTAATTATAAAACCCATGTGAGCTTAATTGTCATTATTGTCTTATAAGTGGGGAGGCCCTTGGTTTATCATTTGAAAGGAAGGAATACTATTTTTATCTAATTCAAAATATACTTGATAGGTAGATTGAGAGATGGAAATGAATGGAAGACAGGATACTGCAAGGACTCTTCAGCATGCACTCTCTGGATAACCAGCTCGTATTGTGGTAACCAGTGGCACCACCTTGTGAGAATAAGAGCCATATTACTTTACTCTTAGACAATTCCTATTATGATAAACTTTTTTCTATACTGGCTTTCATTCTGTCTTCTGTAAACTCCCAGAGCTTTACCTCCTATATAATATACTACAAAGCAAAATTCCTGTCGTTAACATTTCTGTCTTATAATACGACGTTATACTGGAAGACACATCTTTCCCTGAAGTGACTATGGAGCTAGACAAAGGATGTGAAAATGGATGGGGAGATAGCTTGGTGGTCTATGCATCTATTTGGTAAGTGCAAGGATTTGAGATAGATCCCCAGAACCTCATGCCGTGCCGACCCCAGAACCCCAAAACAGAGTGTGATGGAACATGCCTATAATCCCAGTGCGGAAGAGGCTGACACAAGAGGGTCAGTACAAGTCCAAACTGTATAGTGAGACCCTGTATCAAAAAAATAAAATAAAAAGAATGTGAAAAACATAGAGAATAATATTTTATTGTCTTTATTTTTTTATTAGTACATGTTATGGAACATAATATTTTCATTCTTCAGGGGGAGTTGGCATATTAACAAAACATATCTTAATTCTTACTCTGATGCCCTCTCCATCCTCCCTCCACCCAGCTCCTGATCTCCCCTCTTTTTCTTTCTGCGCTTAGTACAAGGTACACGGAGTCTACTGGGTCTCACAATTTAGATCGGCTCATAGTGATCCCCCTGTTTTCAGCCTCCCAAGCACTGGGATTACAGGTACACTCAGTCTCAGTCACCATCTCAGGGTGCCCCAGGGGCAGGGGCAGCACCCTTTTCATTTTTTGTGCATGCCTGGGATAGATAAGGTTTACAGTGCTTCGAGGATTTGTCCCATGTACATTCTAGTTCTGTCTTTCATCCATTTTCAATCACCACCCCATGATCTACCTCACCATTTCCTGTTACTAATTTTTATTTTGTTGTTTATTTATATTTAGCTTTTGTATATATGAGAAACCATATGATAGAGTTCTCAACTTTGTCCTAGCTGTCACATTGACATTTTACTAATCCTCCAAATTGACCCTGTATTCATGGAGTTTGCCTCTAATTTCATTGTTAAATAATGTGTTTCACCTTTATAAATACTAACAAATATTTTAAACTATAACTGTATCAAACAAATTGAGTTTGATTAGAATATTAAAACTATAGTAAAATCTACCACTAAAGAACAGATATATTTGCATCTTTCTTTCAGTTTTTTACTTGATATCTTTAATACATATGCAGGCAAAAATCCATCCTCCTTTCACTCTGACTACACAGAAGAAAATATAAAATCACAGCTCTCATCTTTCTACCACTCATTCATTTGCTTAGTCATTCTAAAAAAAATTTGGGGGCATTCCTGCATGTTAAATATAAGGTTAAGATTTAAAATGCTTATGACAATGCTTAGCATTTTTTTCAAATGTTTTATACATCTCAAATCTTACGTTATATTTCTTCATGATTTACACTGAATTACCAAAGATGCTCAAATGCAAAATTGATTGCCCTTGAATCGATAAGTTATTGATTAATATGCAAGTAGATCTGTTATTTCCAAGGGGATTTTATTCCATTTCCTTCAAGGAAAAGAAGCACATCAGAATCGTGTGAGATTGTTATACATAAAAGATTTCATGACCCCATCTCACTGAATAAATCAACACTCTCCAGTGTGTGTTTTGAATACCTGTGTTTTCCAAAGCAAGCCAGGTGATTTGTACACAAAGGTCTTCTGTAGGCATATTGCATATCTTAGATATTTTAACCTGGAGGCAAATTTACACAAAGTCTGGACTAATTGTACACAAATTAGAAATATAAATTGGAAAGTTGTTGTTTGCCTTCTGAATGCAAGCTTGTGTAGAGAGGAGCACCATTTTCATTTTCTTAGTAAAATGTAATACTGTAAGCTATATAAATGATCTGAGGTATAGATATACTGACTACTGTACAGCTGTATTTTGCCTAGCTTGGAACCCTGCATGAAAAATTGGAATTTACAGATATAAACTGGTATTAACCCTAAAGAAAAACTTTGTAGGTTCAAGAGCAATGTATTTTGGTTGTGAGGGTATTTCGCCACACCCCTGACTTTTACTCACTGGAGTCTATTATATATATATTGAAACATATCGCAGACAAGACAATATCCAATGTACCTTAAGGGGGTATTCAAATTGTGGTCAGAAACCATTGATCTCGTCCCCTATCCATACTCAGAACCACCAAAGTAGCCTACTCCTCATGGATGTTTTTCCTGAACCTCTCAATTTTCACATTGTTAATTGACTGCCCAAACCAGAATTCTACAAAGGCTTTTCTTGCCATAGAGCAAGCAGAATTGATAATTCTTGATAATTGATAATGCTCTTGAAGGAATAACTGTACTTCTGGCTTTCCTAATCAGGTGGAAATCTAATTATTTTAAAAGACATTCTGATAACAATCTTTGTGAATCAATAAAGTGATGTGCTTCTTATGTATCTGAATGTGTGTATCTTATTTAACATTTATCCTAGAACACTGTATGTCATCTAAAAGAAATTACCACATAACAGAAGGAAGTTTTACTGAAATTCTTTGCGGTGTAGTTCAGACCAATATGTCAAGGAACAAAATATAATATTATGATAATTTGCTTATAAAACCAGCATTTGTATTACTATACTATTTTAAAAGATCCTTTCTTTAGGGCTAATTCTGTTTAAATCTCTTAAAGCTACTATTCCATACCAAAAAGATAAAGTTTAATTTTAAGCCATTTTGGAGGTTAGCTTACTTTTTTCATCTTAAACTAAAAAAATCCAATTTAGAACTTAATCCGTCTATATGGTAATAGATGATTCCATTTTCATTTAGCTATTGAAACAATTATAGCAGGGTTTGAATAAATCAAACTCTTTCTAATGGAATATCCCAGAATTGTGATCTGCTGTGAACCCATCTTATTAGTGTTCTGGCTTCACACAGTAAGCTGTTCTTTTATTTTACCACTCATTTGTATTTTAAAGTAATAAAGATATGAATTTGGAATTGGTTAACTTTTCATTTCCTCATTCTTTACCTATTTTATGGAACAACGTGTTGTAAAAAGTAAAATAATATAGCCACGAACAGCATAGAGACAAGGACAATCTCATTTGAAACAGCAGCTTGCGTCCAAAGTTGACTGTATTTGTGAATCTGAAGGAGAATAGTGATGAGTGCTAAGTTAAAGTTGACTGTAATGGGGGGATAACATAGCTACTTGCTACTGGTGCCTCCTGGAAGGCAAATCAGGTATGTGACATTGAAAGTACTCTGCAGAGTGAATGTCACAGAATGATTATTCCAAAGTGTAAACATTCCTGAAGTCTTAAGTTCCTATATGGGATCTCCTCAAATAATGGAAATCCCACCCCAATGAGGAGATTGTTGTACAATTTGGATTAACTGGTTCTGAAAGGAATGCTAGTAAACATATCTGAGCTTTCTCTAATCTCTCCTCAGCTGTCCATTTCATTCACAGTAATGGTTGTTTTGCATAAGCCAGTTAGAGAAGGTAAAACCATCATAAAAGACAGCAGAGGTTGTTAGGTTTGTATCTTTTCATTCTGCAATATTTCTTCAGGCTAAAGCAATTTCCACTAGGACTACATTCTTTGAAAAAGAAAAAGCACATTATCCTTTCTTTTTTCTATTTCTGATTTTCTTGTTGTATCCTAAAATGCAGCCAAAAAAGCAACACATATCGAAGGAGAAATAGCATCAATTTTCGGTCTTCTCAACAGGTACAGATCGGTCAAATAGGGAAGCAGAAGTGTCATAGCAAATTAATAGCATCAACGTATAAAACACTTTTAGTCGTCATTCATTTATAACATAAGTTTAAGATATCAATAGTTTAAAATCAAGATTTAGTATTAAATTTGCAAAATTTATGTTTACCCAAAATTTCATGTATCTTTCTATATCAAAACAATAATCCTGTCATTTTAATGACTAATAATATTTAGAGAATAATCTATTCTCATGCCATGTTCTTACTTTTATACTTTCAATTTTATACAAATGCCAATATATTGTTAATAGTATATCAGTTTCTAGGGATAGTAAGCCAGGCCCCAGGTAGACTTAATATCTTTGAAGCTGGTAGGGATCTAGGAAAGCTGACAAAACATGATGAAATGTATCAGTTTTTCATCATAGCTGTACCCTGAAAGGCAGAACTTGCAGATTCAAGATCAAGAAAAGCAGTAAAATCAAAAGTAAGTCTGATACATTTTTCTCCTCTACTAATATTCAAGGGCCCCCAAGATGCAGGAAAAATGAGCAATAGATGGAATGTAAGGCAGCAATGACAGAATTTTGGTCAGTCTTGTAAGCTTGGCTCTCCAACATCAGAATTCAGGGCTATTGATGGAATTCTTGTTGCATAACAGAAGATATTTAAGTATTTCCACTACAAACCTGAAATACAGATAAATAAGACACTGATGAGTTTTCATACAAACTGAAGATCGGCATGAAGCTGCTTTCTTTTTAGTTTCTTAAAAACAGTATATTAAAGGAGAATGAGAATGAATAACAAAATTCAGGGGCCAAGGAGATGACTCAGTGGAAGGGCCTGAGTTCAATCTGTAGTTCAGCCAAAAAAAAATGCAATTTATCAAATCATACTGTACTACTATTTAGTAAGACTCAAGTGTACTATCAAACTAAAGGGCCCATTTCACCCAAACAGCCAATTAATGAGACTCTGTACATTCTTTTTCATTTTTATTGTCAGATTCTTTTTAATATTTTTAAAGAGAATGAAAATAGTAAAAAAGAAAACAGAAATGAAACAATTTCACTGAACAAAATTATAAGAATTCAGCAGATGGAGGAATGATTCTTATAGCACATTATTATTGTTTTCAAATTAGTTGTTCAGATATATAAATATTTTGTTTCACATTTAAATTGTTCCATTAAATAACACAAAAACAAAAAATATCCTAAATCATTGTTAATTTTGTATGTCCTTTCTCTTTTCTATTACATAATTTTATTCATGCATTTTACATATGCATAGTGATCAAACTTACCATAAGTAATTTGTACCTGTGCCTGGCACTTCTTGAAGGTTTTATTTCCATTTCCCTCCTCCTCTTCAACTGCTCTTTCCCTCCTTTTTCACAAAAGATTTTCCATTTTTTCTTGATTTTTCAATTTTCTCATATATAAATTAGGGAAGAAAATTATATATGGTCACATTTTTAATAGAATAAATGAATGAGAATTCATTGGACTGTGGTACATAACTGTAATCTCAGCACACTGGAGCATACTCTTCAGAACCAGCCAGGGGTGCAGAGTACATTTAAAGTTAGCCTGAAATACATAGCAAGACTTTGGCATAAATAAATAAGAACTAATGGCACAGAATGATGCCTACTACTTAATAAAGAGTAAATATTAGCTATTGAGTTTTTATTGTAGAGGTTCTTGTCATTAACCATTTTGTCAGGAGTAATTGACTAGAAATTTTCTCACATGCCAAAGGCTCAAAAGTGGATAATGACAGTGAGTTTAACTTCATAGACCTAAACACCCAACTGTGCGACTCCCCCTCAGAAAGTGTTGTCACGTTCAGTTAGTGGGGTCTCCTTTTATACCGAGGGCTGAATTTTCTCAGTGTTCTATTCCTGCTGCATTTCAACTTGCAGTGTGGTTCTTCATACATTTCTCATGGTAATTCCTTCCATTTGAACTTTTCTACTAGACTTGATCTAAGAGAAATTTAAACAATTATTTAACACCAAGAAAGTAATTTTACTTTTGATCTCTTCAAAGCTTCCTTGAATTGCTACCAGCATAATAAATCGTTGATATCATTATATATGCACATCTCTGCTTTAACTCTTCAGGTTTTTCAGCAATTGACTCTGCATCTGTATCACACATACATACATATATATGTATTATTTTTGGTTATTTTATTTTTATCCACACCATACATTTAAGTTTATTTCACAGAAACAATACTAGTTTAAAATTTAACTTCATGTTATAAAATTAAATCAAGAATAGTCATTCACTTTTATCTGGTAAATGGCTCAGTTCGCTTAGATTTGATGGTATTCTTTTTGACTGTTAGCTATCTTAGTGTTTCCACTTACTCTTAGAGCTGGTGTGTGTGAGTGAATGTGAGGCT
>PVKA01003826.1:93892-105691 GCA_004027165.1 Ctenomys sociabilis
TTTTTTTTTTTTTTTTTTTTTTTTTTTTTTTTTTTTTTTTTTTTTTTTTTTTTTTTTTTTTTTTTTTTTTTTTTTTTTTTTTTTTTGAGACAGGGTCTCACTGTGCAATTAAGGCTGGCCTTAAGCTCACTTTGTAGCTCAGGCTGGTCTCGAACTCACAACAATCCTCCTGCCTCAGCCTCCCTAGTGCTGGGATTACAGGCATGCGCCACCACGCCCGGCTCGATCCTTGCTTTTCTTTCTTCTTCTTTCTTCCTTCTTTATCTCTTCCCTTTTATTATCACTTATTTTCTGTCTCTGTTCTTTCTTCTGTTGTGCTTGTGTTTTTCTACACAGAAAGAAATACCAATGTTAAGAAATCAGGCTCTCAAGCTGCCATCTTGTGCCCCCGTGTATGTGCTTCTATTCTCAACTGGTCTACATGAGACTCCCTGAGCGCCAGCCCTAGTCTCCCACACTGCCTCATATCTGCTCCGGCAAGATGAAAGAAACTATTACGAACCAGGAAACATGTGCCAAACTGCAAACACAAGGGTGTGTTGGAGGGAAAGGAACGACCCACAAAAAGAAGAAGGTGGTTCATAGAACAGCCACAGAAGATGATAAAAAAAAAAAAAAAAAAAAAGCTTCAGTTCCCATTAAAGAAGTTAGCAGTAAAAAATGTCTTTGGAATTGAAGAGGTGAACATATTTACAAATTGGAGAATAGTTATCCACTTCAGAAACCCAAAAGTTCAGGCATCTCTGGCAGCAAACACTGTCACAATAACAGGCCATGCTGAGACAAAACAACTGACAGAAATGCCAGCATCTTGAACCAGCTTTGTGCAGATAGTCTGACTAGTTGAAGCTCTGGCTGGTTGAAGCTCTACCCAAAATCTGTGGATGGTGACGAGGATTTTGTGGAGATTTTTGATGAGGCTTCTAAGAATGAGGCAAACTGAACTAAGTCAGCTTTTGAAAAAGATAAAACTTGGGAGAAATTGCTGAGAACTGCTACTGCATATTCTGCCTGCTTCTGATAAAATCTAGATCTCTAATATTTTTTGAGCCCAAGCCCCTTGGGTGCTGCAGCTCTTTTCAGTTTTTCTTACATACAATTGACTCTTTGCATTCAATTAAGCTGCAGAAGCCTGGGAATAAAGTTTGTAACAAAGATTAATAAAAAAAAATCAGGATGAATGAATACAACTTGCCTTCTTTATCTCTAGGTTCCAAATCCAGAAAATCATTTGACAAAATATGTGGATATAAAAAAGAGAATTTATTATCCTGTATACATATTTCATATATTACTTAAATAATAGAGGATTTCTAGGCATGGTGGCTTAATATTTATAATCCCAGCACTTGGGAGGATCCTGTGAGCTCGAGGCCAGTCTGGGATGCAAACTTAGTTCAAGCCCATCTTGAACTGTAAAGCAAGGCCCTGTCTCAAAGTACCAATACTACTACTAATAATAGAAGACAACAAACATTTACATAGAAATTCCCTTGTATTCAGTAATGTAGGTAAACTAGAAATGATCTAAAGAAAATGGAGGATTGCTAGATTATGTGCAAAAGCTACCCCATTTTTTCATAATCTACAGATTTTTGCACACCAGAGGATCTTGAAATCAGTTCCCCAGGAATCAATGGGTAGTGATAATTGCAAAATGCTCACAAAATGAATTATTTTATGGTTGTCCAATAATACTTTTAAGTGAATGACCTGCTTGTTATACAGTAGGTACAGTATTGCTATGTTACATGATTTTTCTAGATTGGATGTTTCAATGGACATTTAGTGACTATTCTAAAGAATACTTTTCATAACCTTAAAGAAACAGTCTGAGGTGTGCCACAGAAAAAAATGACAAGTAGATCACTTCTAGATGAGGTGGTTTTGTGAGAAATAATTTGTAAAACTTTTGCCCTTAGTATGTCTAAGAATTACAGCAACTTTGAATATAAATTCCACAATATGTATGTTTCTAATGTAACAACTGTAAAATACTTAAGAAATGTCAAATTGTTTGAAAAATGTATAAAATGTGTACTTTGTAAAATGATAAATTTCATGGCTTGCAAGGTTGTTATTCTAGCTGTGTGATGGATTTCACAGTTTGTTTTTCTTTTCTTATTCCTTGATTTCAGGAAAATGTTTATCCTTATCTTGATATATATTTGAATAGGTGTGAATTTCTAGCCGATAGATAAGCAGTCTCTTCAAAGAATCTGTAAAAGTTTACAAATGTACGTGTGCTGTTGAAATGTCTGAATGGCTGATAATCCTGGAGGCTTTGGTGTGACTTATCACTGTGATGCTACCTGGGTATTTTTCTCTAGTGTCTCCTTATTTGAGGTGTTTTACAAATTTACACACTCAGTTCTAAAATGATCTCTATCTATTTAGAAAGCATATATTTCATTTATATCTTGTTTACTCCAATTGTAAAAATAGACTTAAATAAAAAATTTATAAAATCAAATATTTTTATCATAAATAGATTAATTCAAATATATTTACAAAGAAGATATAGAATATATATGTATATATATAGGCATATATCTATAGATATTGCTATAGATCTGCACAGAGAGAGTGAGGAAGCAAGAGAACAAGTAGGTGCTGCAACGTGCGCACCGCATTTGGATCAAAGCATTCCTCCTGACTGTTACCAATAGCTGCATGGTTTGTCATGAACTTAAGCTGTCTGCGTTCCTTTTTGACAACTGCCCTTCACCAAAAAAAAAAAAAAACTTTACTACCCTGGGCCCCAGCCCTTTCCCAGTTTACTAAATAATCAATAATAAAGGAAAGGAAGGAGATATAAAAGAATTAAGCTATGCTTCAGTCTTGTATGGGGAATGTAATCTTTACGGTAAAGGGAATACACATGTTTTAAATTGTTATGTGGTGTACAAGGGCCTGGACCACTTGTACCAACTGCAAACTTATCTGTAGAGCAGTCTCAAACAGCCACTGGACAGTTTCATAAAAATGCAACCGCAGTCACCCCACCCATGAGGACAGTGACTCCAAATTTCAGGAAGACGGCAAAGGCCTCAGAATATGGAAGAATTTGTTGGTGGACAAGAAGCCTGGCATGGGTCTCAGAACTTCATACCACCAAACACAACTACAGAGAGTAACCTTCTTTTCAAAGGAGATCATGATGGCCGGTCCCCACAGCCAGCCTGCTATCAGCTGCACATGGAGGTAAATATGCTGAGGCAAACATTAAAACCTCAGACTTGCACAAAAATATTTAGCAGGCTAGATAGACAGTTCAGCATGTTAAGCACCTGCCTGGCAAGTACAAGGACCTGGGTTCTATTCCCAGTACCACATGCCACATATGCAACATGTCACCCACCAAAACCAGGTGTAGTGGCACATGCATGTTATCCCAGAGTTGGGGAGGCAGAGACAGGAGGATGTGTAGGGAGAACCTGCACTAAACAAATAAACAAACAAATAGTGTTTCGCACAGACATTGGACCTGAACAACACCCATGAGGGCTTTGTCTGACCTTTATGTATTTGCAGGTCATATTGCTTATAATCCAAAGCAAGTGAACAAATGAAGGACAACTTGAAGTACCTAAGTTACACATCTCTCAGATCGACAGAGCTTTGCAGTTTGCAGATCAAAGTAAGAAACAAACAAAATCATCCTTCAAGCAGTTGAGAACACATTGGGACCATTGCAGACTGCCAAGTCTTAAGGCGTTAGAAACTCATCAGATGTCACACCTGCAAGCTGAACCCGTTCGCCTATCACTTACTAATTGTCCAGTTCTAGTTGTACTCTCATTTCTGTGAAGATGGGAGTTAAAGAATGTGTTTGTGTAAACCTGAAAATAGTTTTTTTGCTAAACAAAAAGATGAGGGAATCTAAGAAAAATAATGTAAGACTGCCCAGTCTCTTCCTATCACATCATATTTTAACTGCTCTAAATCACAATCTTATGGACAAATGACCTTTTTAAATAACCACTGACATACTAAGTTTGGAAAAATTGAAAAATGCCACAGAGCTCCAGACCTCCACTTCCCAAACCTTCCTCCAGACACTCCTTGTTCTTAAAAAACTGGTCTCCCTCCAAAAAGTTTTCTACACACAGACTTTTACAATAGAATTTTTTTTTTTTTTGCCTAGAATATCAACTTGGATTTTTATGTCTTAATCTATTTTTAAAATATGTCGAACTAAATGTAATTGTTTCATATATTTTTATGATGTCTTTTTTTAATCTTTTACCTTTTTATGTGTTTGGCATAGGTTCTCACTAGGAAGCTTGGACTCGTAGTATACTCCTTTCTCAGCCTCCCCAGCACAGAGATTACAGGTATCTGCCACCACTCCCAGTTTTGGTGCCCAGAACAGCACGTGATATTAGGAATCAAACCCAGGTCCTTATGCTTGCCAGGAAGGTGCTTAGATCATGGAGCTCTCTCCTCAGCCCTTTACAAGGTTTCTAGTCATAGTAACATTGTTGTATCCCCTTGACAATGTTCTTAATATCCTCTGTAAGTAGAACTTATTAAATACAACTTATGCTTTATAGACTATAATATATACTATATCCATTAGCAGTGTAACCTGTAAATAATCTGATGAGATGAATGGTACTAAAATTAACAGTTACACAACAGGAAAGTAGCTTGTCCTGAATTATATATAATTTAGAACTGAATATTAACCTACAGAGGTTTCAATACATTTTTCCTCCTATATTATCAAAGGAAGGCAAAATCACTTTAGCCCATATATTACGCATATCAATATTTATACAAAAATTTATGAGATTAGAAAGAATAACCAAAATTAGCCATCTAATTAGTGACAATAATTAACAAGAAAACTAAACTTAGTAACACAGCTCTGAAGAATAGTCAAATACCACTAATCTGGATTTTTAAAAATTTGTTTTCAATAATTGCAAGTATTCCAAGAATGATTTAGCTTAGTTTTTTTTCTCAGCGAGGTGATTTTTGTCTTGTATGAACCAATTGCCAGTCATTTTAAAAATATGCTATTGATGAAAATATTCTCAAACACCCCTGTTGTATTTTATAACAAGTATCTAGCTTTCAAAGAAAAACCTGAGTTATAAAAGTTCTAGATGAATATATGAACATTTTGTGCTAACACATTGGGCAATTTTATACTTGTTGAGAACAGCAACTTTTCAAAAATGAA
This sequence comes from Ctenomys sociabilis, assembly GCA_004027165.1. Taxonomy (NCBI): domain Eukaryota; kingdom Metazoa; phylum Chordata; class Mammalia; order Rodentia; family Ctenomyidae; genus Ctenomys; species Ctenomys sociabilis. Next base: position 99,084 of record PVKA01003826.1, read on the forward strand.
ATTAGAAAATGTGGTGGATGTAAACTGTTCTAAACTTAATGTAAAATTAAAACCTACTAGCAAAAGTAACCCCAAAGCCAGTTATGACACATATCATCATAGCAATTATAGCATTCAAATTATTTCAGAGGAATTGTTTCTGAGGAGCAGAGCCTTCCTTCCTGACCATATCTTAATAAGGTTTTTCTGGGTCTTTTTCTCAACTAGATCTAAATTCTAGTTTCCATTCTTACAAGCCTGCAAAGCCTGCTCTTGGCAATCATCCTGAGAAGTCGGGCCGTAGAATCCCCACCCATGGCATCTCATCATTCCCAACTTATGCCTTTCTGATTTTCCTTCCCTGAAAATGGTGTTATGTCAATTTAACCAGCGTGTCTCCCATCTTTTGTACTCCTCTAAGTAATTTTCCATCAACTGACCTCCAGTAGTCCTGTACATGTCTTTGCTTGTTCTAGAATTAACTCATGTACTCGTTGTGGCCTCCTGCTGTTCTTGGAGTGGTTGTTTAGAAGAGCTGTTTGTGCATTTTAACAACTATCAGACTCATTTTCTTCAACAAATCCAATGAAAAATAAAATTATTAGCTCACTAAAAACAAAAGAAAGTGAAAGAAATTCTTAGTAAAATGGATAACAGATTGCCTTAATCTATGAAATAAATCTTTAGGAAAACCTACTAAAACTTTGTCTTTGAAAATAAAATATTGAGACCATTCTGCCTGAAAAAAAGGGAGTGGACAAGAATGCTTATCATTATAATGACCAGTCAGAGTTGTGCCAGGCTTCACTCTTAAAATAGTAATAAGAACTTAAGTGTAAAATAACTGGAAAAATACAAACAAAACTATGACTTTTGGAAATAAATTATTTTATAGGTAAAATGAAAAATAATTTAAAATTCTAAAAGATAATTTATAACTAAAAGTTATCAGTTGTTTAAAAGCAAATCAAATAAAACCTGAGACAGAAACATATAGAGAAAATTCAAAAATAATACAGGAAGAAAATAAAAAAAAATTTAAAGCTAGAAGATACATCGTGATTATTGGTTAACAGTCTCTCTAAATTAAACATATAAACAAAGTCAATAATAAATCTAGCAAGTTTATGATTGGAACTAACAAGCTAAATATAAAAATACAAAAGTATTTAGAAGGCCAAGGGCAAACTTAGAAAATAAATAAAAGAAAAGAAAGTATTCTAGTTAATTTCAAAACCTTTTGGGATTACAATAATTATGATGCTAATGTGAGGAGAAAAATAGACTGATAACATTAAGTTTTGACATAGATTTAACTTAAACAGGGGGTATAAATGTAGAAAACTATATAAACCCAAAAACTTGTGTTACTCAAAAGACGCGTTGATAGACAAATGACAAACCTTTTCAAGAAAAAGTATGTATTACACTTACAAAAGGGAACATCATGTATCCTACTTTTGTCTACTTAGTCTATTTTTGTTGTCTTTTTTTTGTTACCTTTATTTCTACTTTTGCTTTTATCAGTTGTCTCATGGTAATTAAAAATACAAATTCTTCCACTTATAAAATGTGATTACTTGGTCACAAGATATTACTTTGCAGTTTTTCTTCAAATAGTCAACAATAGGTTTATGTTCAGAGTTTGAAAATATCTCCTACAGACCAATTTGAAAACCAATAGAAATCAATTAAAAATGTTCTCAAGTTGAATAAAATTTCTGCCAAATTCGTGTGCTAGTGGATCATAAAACTCCGCAGTGTACTCAGCATTTGTCATTAAGAGGATACACACTAAACTCAGAATTCAATATCGATACCCAAAGAATAGATAAGGTGTAAATGTTTAATAGTGAAAATATAATTTTAAGCATTAATTAATTCAATTAAAACTGCCATATACTGCTAGGGTAGTATATGGTATTTAAATTATTGCAATTACTTTTGGAAAACTTTTGGCAGTATTTGCTACCAACAAATGTATATTTATTCCCTGGCTGAATAGTTCCACTTTCATTTAAATATTTATGAATATAAATATTAAAATATGTATTTTATGAATATTAATATCAAACTGAATTTAGGGTATAACAATATAGCAATAATATATATCAATTGAATGGATATATAATATTGTGAAATATTGTATATATCTCAGTTGCTGGGACAAAATATCCAATACCCAGAACTAAGGAAGGAAAGGTGTATTTAGCTCACAGTTAGTGGACTTTTCAGTCCATACTCAGCTGGCTCTAAGGAAGAGTGGCACATGGCAGAGGGCAGCTGTTCATGGTGGCAGAATGCAGAAAAGAGCAAAACAAGAAGCAGCCACTGTGCAGCTAGTGAGCCTCTCTCCTCTCCCTGCGCTGCACCCAGGCTATCCACCAAAGGGCGGGTGTAGCACTCACACCCATCATACCAGCATTAGATCATGAATGAATCACAGACTCTAGAAGCCGCCGCATGACTGCAGGAGGCTTTGCGAGTACCCTGGACACAAACCGTAACAGTATAATATTACAATGGATATTACATGATATAAATGTATATAAAAATAGAATGTGAATTAAAGCATACTGAAAGAATAATTTCTGCATGGATCCATGAATACGAAGATTTAGGAGAAGTGAAGAGCTATGTTCTGGGAGTGAGATTAAGTTTCCTATGAAGAGAAAGATAAAATCCTGAAAGGGACGAAATACAGGAGAACTTCTGGTAATATTCTGTCTTATCTTGCAACATGCTTGCATGCATGTGATCATCCTATGCTGATAAAATCAGAAAATTATAGTTTATTTATTTTTATGTGTTGGCATGATACTTTAAAGCAAATGTAGTATCTAAGATATCACTTTTCAACAAATTTTATTTTCATTGAACATAACAATTTCACAAAAAATTCCTACTTTGAGCTAGGAAGATGGCTCAGTGGGCTAAGTACCTGTCTGGAAAGCACAAGGACCCAGGTTCAATTCCCAATACCATATGCCATGCCAGCCCCAAAATCCTGAAGGCACCAAGCTAGCCACAGAAACCAGGGATGGTGGCCACAACTGAAATCTCTGTGCTGGGAGGCTGAGACAAGAGGATCACTATGAATCTGAGTTCCATAGAGGGACCCTGTACCAAATATATAAACAAATAAAAGATTTTTAGAAATGTCCTACTTTGAAAACATGACCTTCTTTACATCATACATCAGAGACAATTAAAATAAATTAAATTTTACCAAAAAGATAACAAAAAGAAGGCCAGAGAAATAGCTCAGTAGAATAAGCACTTGCCTGGCAAATGGCAAGGTCCTTAGTTTAATCCCAAGTACCTAAAACAAAATACTAAAAGAGCATTTTGCATGCTAGCCATACCAAATACATTTCTAATGTTTTCCCTGATCATGCTGACCTTCAAAATGTGTGTTTATGTATTCTTACATGTATGTGTGCTTAAAATTTTAGTAATTGTTTATGAGACTAATATTTTCCTATCCTAAATGATAATTTTAAGGTTCTTATTTTAATCTTACTTTACTATGAAGCAGTTATTCCAAGCAGTTGCCACCCATTTAAAGGTTTTTGTCTGAGCAGGTTTCAGTTGCTCATCTAAGCGTATCTGTATTAATAAAGGTCATCACTGGCCAGACAGATGATTAAATCAAGAACAGAGTAAAGATGCAATTGCTCAGTGTCATAAATTTCACAGGGGAAAAATGAAGAAAAATTGAAAATATTCTGAAATCCAATTGCATTTTCATATTAGTTTCTGCGGGGCAAAATCAGGAAATGCAAGCATTAGATGTTCAATTATCTCCCTTACATGACATCCATTGTGAAATAAGATTGTCTAGTAACAATGACATTGCTTAATTTAGACTAATAAATTTAACTCCCCTTTCAAATATGTAATACTATAAATTCAGTTTCATGGGGGAAAAGGAATCTTCATCATTAGATAAGCTCTAGTAGTTGAATTATGATGAAGATTTAGGAGAAAATGGAGTTTTGTTCAATCAGTATCACATCTGAAATCGATTTTTTGAAACAGTGTCTATCTACAATGTACCTTGTCCCGGCTGACCTTGAACTCGCTACATATCCCAAATTAGCTTCAAATTTATGATCGTTCTGCCTCAGCCTCCTTGGTGTGGGGCTTACAAGTGTGTTGCTGGTTCTTGCATCCAAGAGCAATAAACACATGAAATTATATTGTGCAAATAAAAGCAGAGGATGTGCGGTCAGTCTTCATCCTACTTCTCTACAGTTTCCCCCATTGTTAAAGATTCATGAATGTAATTCTTTCAGGTGAAAGCAAATATCCAGAAAAGACAAAAAAATTTAGTAATACTGATCACGGCATTTCATTTAGCTTTTCTAGGAGATGACTCACTATGAAGATAGAGACATAAGTTGCTAATTGTCTATAGTTACAAAGTGCTTGAGTAGCAGTCTTGCACTGCATTTGAATATGATTGTTTGTGTGCGTTTATTTACACATTCTTTTTAAATTTTTTTTTTTAATTCTTTGTTTCTAAAGAAAAAACACCTTTTGTCTTCTAACTGGGAAGAAGGGCACACAATGCTTTTTATTATAATACTATTTAACCGTCTTTCTGAATAGGAGATTTTTAATGCCTGGCCAGATAGCTAGAGAAGTAGATCACCTGCTTAGACAAGTGCAGGGAAGCAGGGTTCCATCCCAGGCATGCTGGGCCAGCCCCGCCCCTGGGGCACGCTGAAAGGGAGACAGACTGGGCATGGTGGTGCGTGCCTGTAATCCAAGTGCATGGGAGTCTGCAAACAGGAGGATCACTATGAGTCTGATCTGGTAGTGAGACCCTGTGGGCCCTGCACTAAATACATAAAAATAAAGGTATAAAATAAGGACAAATATGAGATTTTACTAAGAATTTCCAATCAAACTTGTTTTTCAAGTCAACAACTTCTGCTATTTCCAGTCTTATGGATAACCCATTACTATTATGGACTACTGGACTATATTGGACTATCTTCCTGAATTCATGCACCTTAAATGGCAATGGAATACCCATCTCGGACACAACTAAACCAAAAAAAGGGAGACACAAATGAAGGATCATTTTATATCTGTGTATATAATATAGCTAGAATACATATAACAGCTCCTTTCTCTTAAAATAATGAGAAGAAAGATTTGTACTAATAGTATTTGGACAGGATATCATGTCTGCATCTTGTACTATGAATAACTACTATGAAGACAACAATATGCATAGTATTAACTATTGTCACTGTCCTACGAACCTGTTCTGAAACTGTCTCATTGCTATTTGTTTCTCAATAAAATTAATTTTAAAAAGTGTGGATAATGAGACTGAACTTCTCTTGGTTAGTCTTCTCTCACTGCTTAGACAAAATACTGGACATCTAAAATTAAAGGAAAGGGGCTGAGGAAATAGCTCAGTTAAATAAGTGTTTGCCTGGCAAGTGCAAAGTCCTGAGTTCGACCTCTGGTACCACCAAAAAAAAAAAGAAAAACAAAAACAAAAAAAATAAAAATAAAAATAAATAAAATTAAAGGAAAGATTTATTTAGCTTACCAGTTTGAAAGGGTTTCAGTCCATCATCAGCAGGACTCAGGGAAGAGTGGCACATGGCAGAGGGACATGGTGGTGAAAAACAGTAAAAGCAGCAAAGGCAAAAGGGTGGAGCAGAGCAAGCCTCTTCCCTCCCTTACACTGGTTACAGCTATCCTCCCTAGGGCGGTGTGGCCCTCACACCTGCAATCGCAGCAATGGACCGTGATGAGTCATAAACTGCAGAAGCCCATTCCATGACTGCGTGGGGCTTCAGGGTAGAGGATACCAAAACATAAATCCTAACAGAACTATTCTTAATATTAATTGCACTAACTTTTAGGAGGTCCTCCAAGGTAAATTTTTGCTCAGCAGTACCTGAACCAGAGAAGCTTCAATTTTCAATTATTATAGCTGGGGATACAAATCTGAAGTTGATGGCTTTCCTTCCTACAGTGTGCACAAAGCAAGTCCATCAGCCACAGAAAGGGAGAAACATGATATTTAAAAATGCAAATATATAATTCTGCGATGAGTGTGGTGGGTACATTTGCTTCTAACAGCATTGATTCCATGAGTCCCAAATCCTGTGTTTTCCATAGCCTAATTCACATTAGATTTTGTTACTTCTGGCATCAAGAATTCTAATTAATTTACAAACTAGGATTTGGAAGTAGAAAAAACTTCTTGGTCACAGGAACAAAGTTAGCAATATGCTACACATTAAAAAGTTCTCAAAATTATTACTAGAATGTTTTGATGTTTTTCCTCCAAGGAGATTATATATATATATATATATATATATATATATATATATATATATATATATATATATATATATATAAAATCTTCTCTGTCTCTGTTAGTTTTTCAGCTACTAGGAAGTAAGCAGTTTCCCCAGTGGTAAAGTCCAACCTTGATAAGCTAACTCTAATGGACACCAAATCAACTAACAACCCTACAACAGACTAAAAGCTCTGAAATTATAAAAAAAAAAGATATATATCTTTTTTTTTTTTTTTTTTTTTTCAGAACGGGGGATTGAACTCAGGCCTTTGCACTTGCCAGGGAAGCATTTATT
>PVKA01003827.1:7028-41354 GCA_004027165.1 Ctenomys sociabilis
AGAGAGAGAGAGAGAGAGAGAGAGAGAGAGAGAGAGAGAGAGAGAGAGAGAGAGAGAGAGAGAGATATTTTTAAAGAAAAGCCCCCAGCATGTCAAGGGCTCATGGAACAAGAGTCCAAAGATGTTTTATCTTGTAATGTATGTGCATCACACAAGGTGGCAGAGTAAGCACGAGACGATTCTCCGAGTGCAAGTCTGGGAGACTGCACTGCTCACAGGCAGGAGGCAGGCCCTAGCTCCCGTCTTCGTGGTGGTGGCAGAAGCTGCTGGTCCTTCCTGTGTGCGCTCACACGTTTGTGTTTGAGTGGAATATGCCACATAGTTAATAACTTCCCAGCGCCTCAATTCTTTGCTTTCCATGTGAAACCATGTTAAATGATTAGACCTCATCTATTTCATGAAAATGTGCACCGACTTCTGACTCTGGTTTCTATGCCTTGTGTTTGATTGAAAACACACGTTTATTTTCCATCAGCATTCTAGTTCAACTCAAGGACATTGTAAAAGCTCAGCCACAGATGGTTTTATAATAACTGATATGAAATTTTAACTTTTTTCTCCCCTATATAGGATATGAAGAGGAAGTTAAATATTTATTAAATATTTGTCAAGCTTATTAACACTGTTTGTTTTTCTCCATAAGGAAAATTAAAAGTCCCAGGATTTATTTTTAAATTTAATTGAATGGTTAATACTTAATTTTAATCATTATTAATTCAATTTTTAATGTAGTCATTTTTATGGCTGAATTAAATCTTTTACCAGACTCAGGCTTGTGAACAAGCCCATTAGCAACAGGCAACGTAGGACTGTCACGCAGTGCATCAGGAACGTTGCATAATAAATTTATTTGCACTATTAACCTACTCAATACGAAGAATGGGGACATTGCTCAAAGTCATGGGGAAAACATTTGAACTCTGAAATAAGGCATGGTAGCTAAGCATATGCCTCATTTCTCATATAAAATTCACTTGTCTTAGCCTTGGAAGTTATAACTGATACAATTTATTTTCCCAAGTCTATACAGAAACATGAGGCTCAACGCTGGGAGGGCAAGATGCTCATTCTTCATCAAGGAGATCAAATGATGCACCATGCTAAATCTCAGGAGCCCGCTGACCATGATGTGGCATTTGTGCTCACTTTTTTCCCCTCTTCCCCACGCTCGTTATTTTCCACGGTATCATAATGCTTTCAGCAAACCCTGTTAGTTCCTGTGTCTGTCTCTCCTCACTTAACTTTAATTGTATTTTTATTTCTAGGCTCCTTGCAGTTCATTCCGTGTCCGCGTTTTCTCTTCCACCTACCTGTGCTGTGTGGGAACTAGCACAACATATGGGTTTCAGAGAGCTGAGTTTTCAACCTTCCCCCAAGCCCTCAGCCAGTATCCTGAGATTGATGGCTTGCATTAGATGTGATGGGAGTATTTGCATCATAGCTGTCAGCTAATGCTACAAAAAAACCAGGCCAGTTCACCTGCGCACAGGCTAGTTCACCTGCGCACCGCTGTGTAAAACATGGATTCCAATAAGTAATTCCAAATCTCTGTTGATTCTGTAATTTGATATCATATATGCCATTAACTATAAATATATAGTCAAATATATATATATAGATAGATATATATAAAATATCTATCTATCTATCTATATATATATAAATAAATATATATATATATAAATATAGATAGATAGATAGATAGATAGATAGATAGATAGATAGAGAGTCAACTTTTAGGTTGTTACCTCTATCTGGGAAAAAATAGTTTTACTCCTGGAGCTGATGGTATTCCAAGCTGAATCTGAGGAGTGACAGGTGACTCTGTTGCACAATTGCTATGTGATTTAAAGCACTGTGCATACAACAACTGGGCAGAGATTTAAGTGGGACGTGTCTACCTATAGACCATGCCAAAAGTGAACTCCAAATTGTCTAAACACCACACTGAGTCTACTGAACTGTCTTTAATTTTTCCAGGAGTGGATGCTCCTGGAAAATTTGGCCTTGCAAGGCAGTGTGGAAAATTACAAAGTCAAACATTCGATTTTTAGGGGAGTCTTACAATCTGTTTTCTCCTGAAGCTTTTGTTCTGCAAAAAGAGATGCATACATTTCTTCACTAAATTTGAATATTTTCACTAAATTCAAACACTTGGTTAAGTTCAAGTGTTCAAAGTATTACAAAAATTCTTTATCCTGAAATTCAATGTTCCATGCAATATAGTTTCCCCTCCTGATCAATCTGTGGCTCTGTGTGGTTTCTGACCATGCTATACACATCTGATCAATCTATACTGCCTCCTCTGTCTGAAGTCTTTGTCTCCTCTAATTTTATTCAAATTTTGTTCTTTTTCAAGGGTGATAAGAAAATCCATCCTTCCACAAAGCTTTTTTTTTCTTCATATGGAAAAACACTATTTTCCTCATAGGGCCTTAAACATTTTCTGTGCGGCTGCTAGGTTACTCACAAATTTTAACTTTATATTTGTATATTTTATCTTCTGTTTTGGATTTGAAAATAGAAAACAGCCATTACATGGGCTGTGCTGGCTCTGCCCCCAGGGTGCGCTGAGACTGTGATTGAGACTGGGCGTGGTGGCACAAACCCGTAATTCCAGCGCTTGGGAGGCTGGAAACAGGAGAACTGGCACGAGTCTGAACTGCACAGTGAGATCTTGCAGGCCCTGCACTAAATACAAAAACAAGAAGAAGCCATAGGTACCAGTTGGAAGCCAGTGGCTCTCACTCCATTCTTCTCCACTTTGCTCTTGGTGGCTGTGGCAGAGGATTCATCTGTTTTGCTAGCTGTGTCCTGTTCGGTTGTGTCAGGGACACCACGAGGGGAGACCGCAGTGTAGAAGAACAAGAAGGAAGTTACTTCTTCTTGTTTTCTTCATGTTCCTGAGAGCAATAGTCCTAGCGCACCGACCTATCAGACAGTGGTTGGTTTGAGCCTGCAGGTCTTACACCTCTGGTGCACACAGCATGGTGTTTCTTACAGGCAGCAGCAGCAGCAGCACAGGCCCTGCTCAGGCACTGGGCTCCCAGCTCCTAGACCCGCTAGAGCGTTCTAGAGTGGAGCCCCTTCTCAGATAGTAGAACGGAGCTCTGAGGCACTCCGCCTTGGGCTTGAAGTTCTCCATGTTTCCCCAGCCCATTTGCATTATTTTCTGTCATTCTTTTATTTATTTGTTTTTGCAAAATGAAATATTTATTATGTGAGCAGCGTTACTAGACCGGCAACATCGTCACTATAATTTTTATTTATTTTAATAAGAAAAAAGGCAAAATAGCAATGAAACAGTTTCAAAACAGGTTAGAAGGACAGTTACAATAATTAATACATTGCCTATTGTTGTCTTCATAGTGGTTATCCATAGTACAGATGCCGATATGATATCCTGTCCAGACACTATTAGTACAAATCTTTCTTCTCATTGAATTAAGAGAAAGTGGTGAAATATTTATCCTATTTTGTAAACACAGATACAAATTGGTCCTTCATTTGTAACCTCATGTTACTTCAGTCTCCCGTTGAAATGGAATTTACAGTCTTTCCACACCGTGTTTTCAACTCCCTACAGTAATGGTGCTATAGCACGAGCTGGTAGGTTAGCTGCTCCTGATGGGAACTGGCTGATACCCAGTTATTGATCTTTCTTTCCTCTTTTGCCCAGGCCTTTAATCTAATTCATAATTGCATAATAATTTCTTAATGAATATTTATTGAATGGGTGAATCAGTATTTATTAAGATAAAAGACCATGCTATATTTCTTTATTTTTTTCCTCCATGTTCATGATTGCAATGTTCAAATGAGGAGCTTCAGTTACCATTCATGGGCAGTTTTGATGGGTCAGGAGGTATTTCTTTGGGACTTAAGAGACTGGTTAAATGTATGACTTTTTATTGTATTTTATGGGCAGAGGAAAATGACATCTGCATTATGCATTATCCTTTTGTGTTGAGCACTTCTCTACCACAGAAATATGGGGTTTTCCATATTTCTCTCATGTGTGACAGAATGGATAAGATTTATGATGTCAACAAGGTGACTCTGTTTGTCACTTTTCTGCTCCTTCCAAAAACTTGGTAGCAATATTTTTTTGTGGATATGACTTACGATCGGATTGCGAAGAGGACAGCTGCTCTGCACAAATGTGTCTAATTGCTGCTTTAACCAGAGGCTGAACACAGCATCCATTACAGTAGAAGAAGATAAAAAGACTGCCAAGAGCAACATAGACACTGATCAACAGGGTGATCACTAATGATGTAATTTCCAATCTAGAACATGTAAAATGCTCAACTATGGGTACGAATTTGCATACACCCAGAGTTTTTCCTGTGTTCCTCTTAGTGCTTACATCAGCCAATAGCCATAGTCACTAAAGTGCCGCTGAGAAAACTCTTGGGTGGGAAATGGGTAGTTAACACAATGGCAGCAGAGTAAGCGCTTTCACTTTGCCTTAGGTTTCTCAGAGCTGTGACACAGTACAAAACACAATTTGGAGGAGGAGAGGGTGCATCAGTTTCAGTCCATTACTGGCTGTAGCTGAGGCAGAGACCTTACTGTGCAAGAGGCTGGCCGAGCAAAGGTGCTTAGTTCCTGGTGACTGGGAAACAGAATGCCACAGTGAAAAGGGCAAGGGCCAGACAGAAATCCTGTGGCCACACCTCCATGGCCTGCCCAAAACACCCATCACTGTGTTCTACTCTCTGCAGGGTGGATCCTAAACAGTTAAGTTGAACTCTCCCTTAACGGCCACAACTGTTTTATTTACTTTGGCTATTGCTAGCATAGCAACAATCTGGACTCAGGTGGGCACAGGAAGCATCATTAAGCCACTCTGGAAGATAAACCATGCTTTGTGCTCTGTTCTCATTCAGGCTAGGTCATTTGAAAATCATCCGAAAGTCATTCCTATATTAGCTTTCTGTTACTGCAACAAAATACTTGAAAATTAAACAAAGGCAATGTCTATTTCAGTCCACAGTTTTGGAGCTTTCTGTTTGTTGTCAATTATCCCTGTTCCTTTGGGCCCCTGCTAAGGCAGCATGTCTTGGCACAACCGTGAAACAGAGGAATATGTTCATCTCTTGATGGCCAGGTAGCAAAAAGAGAGAAGGGCGGGCGTCCTGATAGCCCTGCTAACTACACAGCCCCTAGGTCCTACCTGGGAAGCGTTCATACTTCCCAACTGTGCCGAAGACTGGGGCACACCTTTTCCCCATCTTCTGAGTGCATTATAGATTCACACCACAGATATTACCCTCCAAAAGTGTTTAATTCCTGAGTGAATATCTATGAATAACTTAGAGGTAGGTAAATGGTAATTCAGCAACATTGAGCAACTTTTTCTAATTCTGTGATTGAACTCTGAACTTGGATCATTTTTATAACCAACAAATCACTGAGAAACTTTAAAAAGTATGTAGTTTGAGCTCTATAAAAGGATAAAAATAGTAGGTAGACTGTGTCAGAAGAGGTAAGTGCAGGATTTGGGGGTGGAGGTCACAGCATACTATACCGGTGGCAGTCACTGGTGCCCTAATCCTGCTTGGCTTAACAAAGTGACTGACACAGTGTCCACTACAAGAGGAGGTCCCTTCCTTCCTTCCTTCCTTCCTCACTACATAGCTCAGACTCATAGTGATCTTCTTGTTTTCAGAGTCCCCCATTCTGGCATTACAGACATGTGCCACCACATCTGGACTTGGTGGCTGGCTCAGTGCACCTAGGGCTGGAGCTGGTGCAGCATGTGCCAGGGATCGAACTCTGGTCACTCTGCTTGCCTAAGCAGGTAATTAGTCCACTGAGCTATCTTTAAGCCTGCCCCTTTAATTTCCTTTTTTACTTCTGATCCTGAAGTCACATGGGACTTCACTGGAACTAGAAAGGTACATCAAACATGCAGCTGCAAGGCAGGTGAAGCTCAGGAAATTCTTGTATGATCTCTTAGCCATTAAGGCCTCCCATGTAAGAATTTAGATCCCCAGATGTCCTTATACTCCAGAACCTCAGCCTCCTTCTCCTCTTCTTGATAGGTTCATATTAACAAAACCTTGTGCCTTACATCTGGGCCATAACTCACTGTTACAGGACCCTAACAACCTTCCTACTTCTGTGCAGTTACAGTTGTAAGTTTCATGGCTGCTTTTCCTTCTGTACTGTATGCTCTATCTTTTCTCTGCTGTAAGTTTTTGGTATTATATTATCTCTCCTTCAAATTTGATATCTACAATTAACTATGAAATTGGACATCAGATTATGCTTTTTAGAATTATGTGGAAGACAAACAGAAATGGCTGAAGATGAAAGTTCATGTGGCTTTCTTGTGAGTCAAGTACTCAGCTTTAGTGCTGAGTGTTTGTGACATATTTTGGCTGTCTAGGGAATCTCTCGCTGTTCTCCCTAGTTTGAAACCATTTTAGTTTGGAAAGGTGACATTGCCTATTGTAAAGTTCTAGAGAGAATATTATTGTATTGTCCTTAATCCTCTTCTGGGAATATAAGAATGATACTATTGATGGACGGGACACCTGCTTTTAAGTGGAGAGAGGCAGTGTGATGAGACTCCTCGTTTTCGAGGGCTCGTGGTGTTGATAAGAGGTATTGAGAAGCGCAGAATGCAGACACCAACTTATCCAGCTGCATTGGCAATTGCTTGTGGGTGAATAGGTAAGTCAAGTTCTTGTAAAGAAAGGTCGGGATGAAGGTTAACAAATGTATTTTTGAGGTTGGAGACATGAATGAGCAGAAACTGTCAGGAGTTGAAAAGAAAAAGAAAGGGAAAAAAGAATTCAAGATCATTTTTTCAGACAAGAGAAGAGAAAGAAAGCAGACAAAAGAACCTATGGGGGAGGAAGCAGAGGAAGAATTAATGAATGCTGGCATCCTGACCCTCCACTGCAGCAGGAGCAGGAGGTCTAGGCAAGCGTCCCCTACCTAAGACTGATCACTGAGAAAAGACACAAAATTTAAGGGCCAGCTCCACGGAAGTCCACAGAGAGATGCACAGTGTGATTAAGATGCAGCTTCTGCTAACCCCAGACCTGGAAAAACGAGGAGAAACTGAAAGGTGAGCCCACAGGATGTGCTGTGAGCAACACTGTGGTGAGAAGAAAAGTTAAGGAGTCAGGAGGTGGAGGAGTCATTTGGAATAAAATGTGAAGCTTAGCTTACTGGGGCAGAGGTAAGCAGTGGCCAAGACGGATGGAAAATGAGGACCTTGGTGTCACCTGGTGAGGTCCAAAGAGCCAGGGACTTGGGGTCGTCAAATAAAGACTCCAGACATTTCCACGATACTAAAAGAGGCAGAAAAGAAAGCTGTCTTGGGCTGGAAAGATCTTTAAGTTAAAAACATTGAAACTGTGTATGCTAAATCTTACACAGAAATATTCTGCAGTGGCTTTGCAAATTATCTTTGCTCCTTTGCCAAGAATTGTCCTAAGATGAGGCCACCTCCACCGCCAGTCTGAGCCGCCATCATTCCTGCCCCAGGATTGCTTAATAGCTTCTTAATTGGATTTCCAGCTTCTACCCTTATCCTCTAAAGTAAGTTTTTAATAGAGCAAGCCAGAATATTATGCTTTAAACTGTATGTCAGATCTTAGCTTGCTTCTGCATAAAACCTTGAGATAACTTTTTCCATTTCACCCAGCGTAAAAGCTAAGGTTCTGACAAGGATTTAAAAAGCCTGTCATGATTTACCCCCTCCCAGTCCGATTTCTTCTGCGATTCCACTTTCTTCGGTTCTGGCTGTTCTTTCCTCTGCTTCAGTTAAACGCTGTCTCTCTCCTCCCTCTGGAATCAGGCCATGGGTTCTGTCTCTGAGAGGTCTTTGGGCTGGTTCCCCCTTTTGCCTGGAATGTTCTTTCACACAGATACCTACTCCTTGTGAGCATTTTATGAACCAAGTCTGCCAGCCATTTATCTGGGTCTCTCATTTCTTTTTCATTGTTATTTACTTTGTCTTTGAGAGCACTGAATTATGGTTATAATTATGCAACTAGAGGTCAGGGACTCTGTCACTGCCCAGCGGATCACCACACCAGCCAGCCCTACTTGCGATCTGCCACCTGATGACCAAGGGTAGCCCATCTGCAGAAATAGCAAGGCTCATTTCAGGGCTTTTTCTTGCATTTCCAGGGGCTATTTAACCTACTTTGTGCCACCTGCCTATGGCTTTCTGATCTAAAGAATAGATTCTATAGCATTTTGTCATTCTAAATCTCAAGTAAAATCCAAGAAGTACTGTTATATATAGGCATTAGCAACTTCAGCTCAGAGAGGGAGAAATACTGTATTCCTTACTCTTGAGCAATTTAAAGACAACAATAAACAACGTTTTAACCATTGTTACCCTCCTATAACGTTGCTTGCAATTTTGCTTTTGTTTTTTTTTTTAAAATTCTTTTTTCTTTAAAATACAAATTTAAAAAGGAATACAAATCCTGTTCCTCTAAATGTAGTCTAGATTATCATCTCCCTTAATTATGCTGTGGAACTTGGTCAGTTTTATTTCTTTTCATGACTTTCCTTGATTGCAAAGGTCAATCCTATATGTGTTCTTTGTAGAAACCATCTGTCCATCCCTTCATCCTCCAATCTCCAGTTCTTTCATGGGTGGGAACTTTCAGCCTAAAAGCTGACTGGAAAACTATGACATCTCATTACTCTGTGCTTCAGTGGCTGTTAAATTGATAGTTTCAGAGTGGATATCAAACTATCCACTCTATCAATTTTTTTTTTAAGGGAAAAAGATTATAGTCTCTCTAAGTCCATGTGACACCTCTGTGATGTGTGTCTGGATCACCTTTTCTCTTTGCATATCTGTCCCTTTTGTCTATCTCCAGTTCCCAGTGGTTCCTGAAGTCAAATAGATCTTGTCAGTGCAAGAAAATTGCTCCCCATTTTGCTTGGATTCGTCATAATTTTCTGTCTTTCCGTGTTCATCCTTTTGTATCTATCATCATGGAACTTACTCCCAACCCAGCGTGGGTTGGAATTTCACCAGGCAGAAGAAGTCTTGGTTTTTCTCCTTTGTAGGATTTCTGTTTGTGGGGCCTTACTTCCTTCTCCACGGAATTCTCAGTGAGGGCAGCTGCTGCTCTGAGCCTCTGGATTTTTCTTGCATTCTCTTTTCTCTTTTTTATTTATTTTTTCTATTTTATTTATTTTTTATTTATTTTTATTTTATTAAAATACAAATGTCAATCAGACAGTTTCAAGACACCTTAACCATACACATTCAATGAATTAATACATTGCAAACTGTTTTCACAACGTTTTGGTATTGTACAAGGTGCATACATGATATTACATTTACAGATATTATTTTAGCAGATATCTCTTATCAGTGAATTAAGAGTGTAGTTGCTTACTTATTTTTTTATACCTGAATTATATCAAAATTTCAATAATTATTTACCTAGTGGAGGAAGGGTTGTAGAAAGAAAAAATCATGATGTGTGTGTATAGACAGTACAGTTGGGATAGATAACGCTGTGCTTCTACATAATTCTATGACAGGCAAGATCTGCACTAATGGTGGTTGGACAGGATATTATGTCAGCTTGCATTCTCTTTTCACATATCGAACTCATTCTGTCTTGAAACATCCTCAGTCTCGACTGGCCAGGGGAAGGTGGAACATATCACAGGCTGGTGTAGTCGCAGTGTACTGTGCTTTGAGTGTATAAAATTCTTTTCAAAAGTTTAAATCTTTGAAGGAAGAAAAAAGAAGAAGAAGAAAGAAGAAAAAGATACCGGTACATTTAGACAATGTGAGAACATGACTGACCTGAGTTTAAAGCTAAGGATGAATTCTGTGATGTCAGTTCTTGGGTATAACTTCCCAGGAATCTTTAGTTTCACCACAGCGCTCTGATTTTAGAATATCTTACAGTGTAATCTGTTTGTAATCAGGAAATAAAAAAAAGAAAGCATAAGATTTATGACCCTTTCAGTAATTTATCCTAAAGCACACAAACATGCCATTTTGTTGTGCTCCCAGAAGCCTCTCCACAGAGATAAAATCCAGCAACCTGAACTGCTATTAGCATTACCTTTCCAATTAGAACAGCTATTTAGAAAAATGAAGCACAGTGAACGTGCTCAGTATCGTCTGTACAGTTAATCTGTGCCTGTTAAGGTATGCAGGCTGGTAGCATGTAGAGTACTTCCTATGTCCTCCTTGTCTAGTCACAGTGGTAATGATCATGTTCTACCTGCTTGTGGTTTAGCTCAAAAATCAGAAAACAAAAAATATATATATTCTCTTTTACCAAAGTTTTATGGTGTGGCTGTATGGTATGGACACTTTTTTTCCACTTAGTATTGTCATAAGGTATGTAATATCATAATCATATTTAGCAACAGAAACTTTTAAAAGGTGCATTACATGTATGCCCTGTTGCTTCTAAGAAATATAAGAGGACTGTATCCCTATAAGTTCTTTCTGGTGCCTCTCTTTTGTCCCTGGAGTGTTCCTGAATCTTATTCCTTCCATACACCTCTCCTACCAGTGCACTTATGGTTAATACTGGGAGCAAACATCTGATTAAAGTAACCGACTCTGGAGTTGCATTTCTTATCCTGGGATACATCAACCCTTAATATTATAGGCCAAATTCTACATTTGAGGACCTATGTGATCTACTCCTATAGAAAAGAAAACTTTCATGTGATCCCCAATAATTCTAGAACCCCAATAGGTCAAAAACTGTAGCAGAAATCCTTCCCACTAGAGGTATTTGCTGATTTACAGTCTATTTGACAGTGGCGTGTGAGGACCCTCCTAGAAGCACAGAGGAGAGGGCTTGGGGAAGATGAAAGACATGTATTCCTCATGCCATAGTCGAGTGGAGTTGGCAGCTTGCACCAGTGAAAACATTTTATTTTTATTATTGTTTTGGTATGAGGGAGTCAAATCCAGGGATGGCACATAGTAGGCAAAGGCTCCACCACTAAGGCATGTTCTTGGCCTTATGTTTTTGCAAATTTGTTTGCTTTATGCATAAAGAGATTGTACCTAGTTCTTAATGTTGACTCCTTTGAGGTTGTGGCTGTGTTTGCAAGGGGAGTGGGGACATTGCTGTCTGATTACAAACTTCAGGTTATTTTTGATGGGCAGGGTTATGGAGAGCAAAGAATACATTTTTATTCCATTTGCTTGTTAATTTGGAGAAAAGGCTATCTCTCCTGAATTACCAAAATAGCTACAATTCTTTAGGAGCACAAGAATGAATAAAATTTTATGGCCATGTTCATATGTTTGGATCTTATGGTTAACAAGGTGTCTAAAACCACTGAGAGTCAACTTTTTAAAAGATTTCTGTTAAGGAATTTGGTGTAAAAGATGGGAACAAATTAAGGTCCAGAGGCTGTGACACCTGACAGCAGCTGCACAAACTGAGGTGGGGGGCTGGAGCGCAGTAACTATGATCCTTCCTGGCTCTGGTATCACATGCCTGTCACTTCAGTACCCTGGGATGCTGAGGCTGGAGGTGGAGTTTCGTCCCACTTAGGTTAGTCTAGTGACTTGATGAGACCCTTTTTCAAAATGAAAAGGAATTTGAAAAAGACTAGAGTTTATAGTTTAGCATAAAGGGCCTGGGATCCTCATTTATGCAAAAATCAAACAAATGTAACAAAAGCAGAAAGGAAAAACAATCCAAAGCAGTGACTTTCAAATCGGTTTCTTGCATAGCACTGCCGAGACAGGATGTTTTGCCTAAAAGTATTTCAGAGCGCATGTTCGTCCCAAACCTGGGCATCTGAAGAGAAATCCTCTGTCAAATCTTTGTGAAGCTGGAAGGAATAGCTCTTGCCTCAGGAGGAGGAAGAAGTGAGACCAGACTTTCCATAAAAAAAGGCTGCCTGCTAATACCCAATTCCTCTTTCAAACTCGGGAGGGTAACCTGTTAAGAAGTTTGTCCTCGGGCGAATTAATCTGCAGCAAAATAAATTGGGGGAGGATTGAATTTAGGATCAAAGATACGGAATGAATTTCTTCCCTGAGTTAATTAGCACACTTTTTTCTAGGAAAAGTAAACTGTATGAGGAACATCACTTCTCAGTCATAAGATGTAACTCCTGTCTGGTGGCACGAATGCACTTTCAAATAATGACTGCTTGTCAGGAGACAGCCTTCCCTGCCTGGCTGGTTTTCCTACTTTCTTGTTCTTAGTTTATAGACAGGTCTCACAAAAGCTTTTGCTGTGATATATATATATATATATATATATATATATATATATATATATATATATATATATATATATATATTTTTTTTTTTTTTTTTTTTTTTTTTTTTTTTTTTTTTTTTTTTTTTTTTTTTTTTTTTTTTTTTTTTTTTTGTGATATATATATATATTTTTTTTTTCTTCAAAAAATGCTTATTTTCTTTTAACTGACCAGAGAAAGGGGATTCAAGACAGATGGAGATTCTGTCGTCAGTTTTATAGGCATTCTATGGAAGCCTGGAACAACAGCCTGTTTAAATAACAGCCCCCTGGATCCAGCAAGGCAAACTGATAAATGTGGGAGCAACCTCCCTTCCTTACAAACCAGCGCTCTTGGCTGGAGAGCAGGGAATCACGTCTGCAGCAGCTCTTACCTGGGAAATTCCCTGAAATGAGGATGCTGGAAAATGAGTGGAACAGAGTAGGCTGTGACAGAGGAGCTGAATTTTATCTCTGCAGTTATGCAGAAGCATATGGTTTCCGCCCACAGGAAAAATCTGCTTCTCTTCTGGCTGCCACACTAATGCATGCATGAAGGGGAAAAACTTTGCTATCAAATGCATCTCCAGGGTTAGCAACTGCGATGAAGAAGGCTTTCTGCTTGCCCTGCATCTCTCCTCTAGGAGGTTTAAACAATTTCCAAAAGTTGCCTGTTTTGCTTAGATAGTGGAGTGTTAGTTATTAACAGTTTATAGCCTATTCATTAGTTGGGTCAGTGTCCTAATGTTATTTATCTTTTAATTGTGCTTTTATGATAATGAACCTTTTAGAGGACATTCCTAGATCTTGGAGCTAAACAGAAAAGTCTGCGGTGGCTGCTACTGGTTACAAATCATCTATTTAGGTTAATCATGGAACAAGAGGTTTTTGACTTCAGATGCTGTTTACTATGACATAGACCTCTTTGTACCTGGGGCCATGTGAAAGCCTTCTCATCTTTATTTCACAGATGGAAGTGTGGAAGCATTTTTCTGAAATTCAAATGTAAGAGGACATGGGAACAGTGGACAGTTGTTGGTGGCAGATGTTGTCAGCATTTCCTTTGAGAACTGGTAAAATCCAAGGCTTTCAGTCTTAGTTTGTGCTGTTCAAAACACAGAAAGGCTCTTTGAAGACCCCTCCTTAGTGGAGCTGGTGATCGCAGTGGACGTATTTCCTATTGAAGTTTTAGGTTGAGGGTCATTTGCTCTGACTTCCTACACGTGCATGATCTCTTCATTAATGCAACATGAACACCTTTAGGTTTTAAAAATGATTTTAGTTGCCTGTTTAGGTAAAGTGCAGCAGCTGGGCTCAATCCCAGGCATGCCATGCTAGCCCCACCCCTGGGGCCTGCTGAGATGGCAATTGAGACTGGGTGTGGTGGCATGCACCTGTAATCCCAGCACTTGGGAAGCTGCAAATAGGAGAATCACTAGAAGTCCGATCTCCATAGTAAGACCCTGAACACCCTGTGGACCCTGCCCTAAATATAGAAAAAAAAAAAGAATCCTTTGTTGTCATGAGCCTCAGTACAAGGCTACAGAATGCCTAACAGAGGGACTGGCAGCAGTGATGCAGCTTGCTTTAGAGAAAGGAACGAGAAACACTCACCTGGGCAGTAGAAGCCTGAAGCCAAGATTAGTGAACAACTTTCTCCTTCCTATCACTCTTTTTTTACTAGAGAATTCATCGGTGTTCCAGTGAAGAAGGAATGGAGGTGATTTTGGAGTCACCCGAGAGTTAAGACTTGCTAGATGCCTGCAGCTTCTTTAGTAAATACAATCAATTCTATATGCTGCATTCTGGGTCTTCTTTATTAATTTTCATGGTTGCCATAAAAGATTCTCAGTTAACGATGTAGTTAAGAAGCGTCTGTACCAGTTGGACCCTGTTTGGATATTCAGATTTTAAAAAGTGCATCAAATGGGCCAGGTAAGTCATACCCTGCACAGATGGGACCGGAATTAGGCCTGGACTTATGATCCCAAGGCCTAAAGTAAACTGAAGAATCAGCACTTATTCCCTTTACGGAAATATCGTGGAGAGTCACATTCTAAATATTCCTCTTGTCATTGCCAGAAACAGCCTTCAAACATTTGAGTTTGCCTCAAGTCACACCCTGCTGAGGACACAGTGATCGTACTAATTTCTTTGCATGACATAAAATACTCTGTACTGTTTGGCTCCTGTTGTCATTTCCAGCCCCATTTCCCTCTGGTCTCCAACCCTGGCACTCGGTGCTCCATCACTTCTGAAGTATTTGGAGTTTACCCAGAATGCCCTGCTGTGCTCTGTCCCTTTGCAGGTGCCAGTCTCCCTGCCTGGACTCCTTCCCCTCTGTTCCTGGTGGCACTTGGCAAGTGCCTCCTTGGTCTTTAATCTGCAGCTCAAGCATCTTTTCCTCTGTGGATCTTTCAGGCATATGCAGCTGCTGGATATGTATTTACTAAAGGAACAAGAAGACGAGCAAGTAAACGAATGAGAATAACCAAATGAATGGCCTGATTATTTCTAATCTTTATGTACAAAGATACCTCAGAATCCCCAAAGACATTGCAGCCTGGATAAACATTATGATAAACTTGTAATTTTTGAGTCAGTTGCTTCAAGGGTGGAAGAAATGTGACACTTTCTCAGCCAACTTTGACAAACTGCTCTGCTCATTCTGCTTCAGAATGACTTTCGGATTGATTTCTTCATCTTCTGTGATATTACCGTCAGCGTCTAACATCTAACCTTTACAAAATCAAAATGATGAGTACTAAATAATTCAACGTGGTGAGAGTGCACCAGAAGACAAATGGACTGTGTGCAATATGTTTGGTTGTGTGGATGTCATCTATCTAGGTAATTAAGTGCCTGTACTCATGAATAGGTTGTTAAAATCTCCAAAGACTGGAGCTTCAAAGGTAAGGTATCGATTTTTATTTTTTTATGCAAAGAATATATCTCACAATTATTTTTCTCCCTTAAGATATTCAGTTAGTGAAACCTTAGTGGTTTTGCCTACAAAATCAAATGTATCATGGAGGAGGGAAACTTCAAGAAAGGTGATGGAAGGAGGGAGGTGAAGAGTTTATCTCTGATGAGGAAAAAATAGTAAGTACAGTGTGCAGCTGGGGCTGGGTCCTCTTGCTCTTTCTTTGACCCTTTATGCCACTGCTGATGCCTCTAGAATAAGATATAGGGGTTTATTACAGGGGTTTTCTTAGAAGAATACCCACCAGGTGAAAATTCATGCCTTCACTTCCTTATATGGCAATGGAATTACCTGGGAAATTAAGTCTTTATTCAGTCAATAGCCTTTTTAATGCCTTGTGTTCTCTACATGAGAGTGGTGGCTAGGATCTGCCTACTGTGGGGTAATTTGGACCTAGGCTCACACATGCAGAAGGGGTGTTATGGTTTATGTCTAGGTGTTCTACCAAAGCCCTGTGCAGTCATGGGACAGTTACTAGAATTTGTGATTAATATATGATCCAATGCTGATAAATATCTTGGGCATAAATTATGTTTTAGGTTATCTGTACCTACGTCTGCTATTTGTTAAGAGATAATCATAAATGTTCTTACATATAGAACAATAAAGATCACTTTTGTTCACAGATATTTCTGCCATGCTTCTGTTTAACTTTATGCTTAGGTAATGCAAAGGAAGAAGAGCTAATCATCTCTCATATTACATTCTATAATGTATAAAATTTATCTTACAATTTTGAAAGTGATTTTTAACTGGCAGACTAAACACACCTAATTTTAAAAAGCTAGGCATTTGAACCTCAGAGATTTGTGTGTCCGAGAAACTCTGTCGGTCACTTTCAAGGTGGAGGATGGGCAACAGACAGATTTTCTATGTGTTGGGACTTTCTGTGTATTTTCTGCAGAGGGGAAAAACAGTTGCTTAGGAGAGAAAAACCAATGAATATATTTAACACATGTGAATTCCCTACTCATGAAATAAATCATGCTATTTAGTAACCTACCACAAAATACATCTCAGTATGTTAGAATATGAAAACTAATGCCTATTCATAAAAATTGAAAGGAAAATATTTTGAGCAAAGGATTTGTAAGGAAAGGATTTCACTTAAGTTTAATAAATGGGATTTGGGAAATGAGTTACATTCTTAGACACTTCCTTGCATTTATAAAGTAATAGGCTTATGAATCTTCTTTTGTCTGACAGGGTCAAGTAGCTTATAGATTTCCTTTCCTCTTTATTTCAACCATTGAATTGTCCTGGTGGTTTGGATGGAGAGTTGTAGCTCATGGGTGGTGGGACCATAAGAACCATGATGCCTTT
This sequence comes from Ctenomys sociabilis, assembly GCA_004027165.1. NCBI lineage: Eukaryota > Metazoa > Chordata > Mammalia > Rodentia > Ctenomyidae > Ctenomys > Ctenomys sociabilis. The sequence continues at coordinate 23,565 of PVKA01003827.1, forward strand.
AACAACAGCATTCTAAGGCCCATCCCCAGTGAGTCTTCAACTAATTCTCCCCTGGGAGACTTAAATGTGCTATAGGGTGAAAGTCATGTCTTTTTTCCTGAGGTTTAGCAGTTTATTTTGAACTATACCATTTATTGTCTAGCTGTTTTTTAAAAATGTGGATTTTAAAAAATTTGACTACAACTTTATTGCTGAAGACTAAGTGAGGGAGATAAGAATTGTAATTTTTTTGATGAAACATCTTTTAAGTATTTAAGACTTAGTTTTGTTAACTACATTTCATCCAAATGTAAAAAGTAAGAATAGCATCAAAAGTAGTTCTGCTGAGCTGATCCTACAGGAAATGCAGAATACTGCAATAATATTGATTTTTTTTGAGCTCCTACACATAACATGATAGTAGTTTAACTTTAGATAGAAAGGATGCAAATATTTAGATCTTCAGCACATAAACCTCTTCTTCCCATCTCTACAGTGCCTTTCACCCACTGCTAAGATCAAATTCATCCCTGAAACTAAATATTTTGTGGAGGTCTTCATTTTATTTTCTTCTAGATTAGTTGACAGGCTGTGATTTTATATTTAAGGAAAAGGTAAAACAATTTCATAGTACAACAATGGGAAAATAGCAAGAGTTAATAGACTACATATTGCCATTTTAAAAGTAGTTACTTAGACTACAAGAAATGAGCATAAAGCCTTCTCCAATTGATATTACGCAAATGTTCCTTTTCAATGAACTAAAAGACACTAATACTATATCTAACATTCATTTTTCATCCTTCTTTTCTTTCTTTCCTCCATGCTAGTTCCTTTTTCCTTCAAAATAATTTCTTCCCATTTCATAATCTCAATTTTACATTTCAGACCTTATTTACACTTTCAATTTCTCTTATGAGGTGAATGGATGATATGCTGTTTACACATGTGAGTGTGACTTATTTCACTTATGAGTATGGCCTCGAGTTGCATCCATTTACCTGCAAAAGTCTCAAGTTTATCCTTTTTATAGCTAAGTAGTATTCTATTGTATAAAAATACCACATCTTTTTTATCTGTTCCTCAGTTGATGGGCGTTTTGGTTGTTTCCAAAATCTAACTGTGATAAATTGTGCTGTTGTAAACATAGGTGAACTGTGGTGTGAAGTTTTTAATTCTTCTGGAAAGATACCCAGAAGGGAAATCATTGGTGTTTAGTGAGACCACTAATCCTAGTTTTTGACGAAGCTCTATTCTGGCTGCATGCAGCACCTCCACAGTGCTTGTACCAGTCTGGACTCCCACCAACAGTGGAGTAAGATTTCTTTTCCCCCACATTCCCTCTAGCATTTGTTGTTGGTTGATTTCTTGATTATAGCCATTGTTTTGGGGTGAAATGAAAGCTCAGTGTTTTAATTTGCACTTCTCAAATGACCAACGATGCTGAACATTTTTTTCTTATATTTATTTGCCATTAGTATTTTTTATCTGAAAGTGTGTATTTATCTCAGATGCCCATTTTCACATTGGCTCTTTGAATTTGGAGAGGGGTCTGAGTTTTTTTTTCAGGTATGTATGTATGTATGTATGTATGTATGTATGTATGTATGTATATATGTATTTGGTTGTTACAGGGTCTCACTATGCACTCAGACTTGTGGTGATCCTTCTGTTTTCAGCCTTTCCAGTGCTGGAATTACACCACTTAGTGCACCACTAAGCCCAGACTCTGGCCATCTCAGCCAGCCTTGGGGGTGGGGCTAGCATGGCAGAGATCAAACTCGTGTTTGCCTCAACAGGTGCGTTAGTCCACTGAGCTGTCTCACCAACCCTTCAATTATTTATATGTTGTAGGTAGAAGTCCTTTGTCTGAGGTACAACTGGAATTGTTTTCCCACTTTGTTGCTTGTCTTTGTATTCTGTTGGTGATTATTTTTTTAATGTGGAAATGTTTCAACAAGATGAGATCCCAGTTCTTGATTCTTTGAAGTATTTCTCATGCAGATTGGGTTTCTTCATTGAGTCCGTGCATACCGCTATGTCAAGATTTCTACATAATTTCTCTTTCAGTAGATTTAGTTTCTATTTTAATATTTAGATCTTTGGTCTATTTTGATTTTAGTTTAGTGCATGGTGATAGACATGAATTTAATTTTAGTATTTGGCATGTGGAGGGCCAGTTTTTCCAGCACCATTTATTATAGTGGCTATCTTTCTTCCAGAGAAGATGTGTAGCCCCTCTGTCAAACATAATGTGGCTGAATATTTATAGTTTGGTCTCTATCTTTTCATCTGTTTCACTGATCCTCAGAATTCTTTTTGTCAGTACCGTGCTGATTTTATCATAGTAGCTTTGTAGTATGGGCCAAGGGTCGTGAAGCCTTCTGCTTTGCCTTCGTTGTCAAGATTGCTTTTGCTATTTTAGGTCTCCTCTTCTTCCAAATGAATTTTAGAAATGTTTTCTCTAGTTCTGTGAGGTGTGTGCTAATGGAACTTTGATGGACATTGCATTAAATTTGTACATGTGGGTTCATAGCCATTTTCAATATATTAGTTCTTCTAGGCATGAACAGGGAATGTCTTTCCATTTTCTGATATTTGCTTCAGTCTTCCTGAGAATACTGTAATTTTAAATATGTAGATCTTTCATTTTCTTTGTTAGTTTGAGTCCCATGTGTTTCAACCTTTGTATGCTATTATGAAGGATGCGGGTTCCCTAATTTTCTTCTCAGTGAGTTTGTTCTTTGTGTTTGTTCATTTCCTTTCAGGAATGCTAATTAGGTCATTAAGTCTATGTTTCTTTTGGTAGAATTTTTGGAGTTTTCTATGTAGAGTATCGTGCCATCTGTGAACAATGATATTTTCACTTCTTCCTTTCCTATCATCTTGTTTTATTTTTCTTTCTTATCCAATTGCTGTAGCTAATGTTTCCAGAGCTATATTGAATAGGACTGGTGAAAGAGGACATCCTTGTCTTCTTTTTGATTTTAATGAAAACTTTCAATTTTTTTTCATTTAGTATGATGTTGGCTGATGGTTTGTTACAGATCGCTTTTATTAAATTGAGGTAGGCAATATATTCTGATTTTCTGTAGAGTTTTATTTTTTGTCATGAATGAATGTTGGACCTTTTCAAAAGATTTTTCTGCATTTATTGAGATGGCCATGTGATATCGTGTATTAATTTGTTGATTTGTGTATGTTGAATCATCCCTGCATTTTTTGGATGAATCCCTCTTGGTCATTGTATATAATCTTCTTGATGATTTTATGCATTCTGTTTGTTGATAACTTATTGAGAATATTTGCATCTATGTTCATTAGGGAGATTAACCTATACTTCTCTGTTTTGATTGAGCCTTTTTGATTCGGTTTTGGTATCAGTGTAGTACTTGCCTCCAGGAATGAGTTAGAGATTACTGCTTCCCTTTAAAAAATGCAATCATCTGATGTCATTTTTAAGTGGAAAAAATCTAAATATAGTTATATGATATGTCTCACTCAATAAGTACAATGCACAGGATCTTTGTCTTATAGTGATTGAACTTGGAACTTTTCAACTTTACAATAATGAGAAATTAATTTCCATCCAGTAGACATCTGCTTGAAATGTTTGATCTTGGTCCGAACTAGCAGCATACAGTGAGAGAATGCTTCAAAATGCAGCAGAAGCAAGTTGCAGTTCCCCACCAGCCATATGGTAACGGACATGAGTAGCCCGCACTCTGAGTGGATTGTGTTGCTAAGCAAAGATGCTTTCTAGGGGCAGTAACTGTACTTTAAATTTACACTTGGCTTATCAGTGTGCAGCTTCATAGTATATGATGAAACATCTAACTGTTGGTCTGATCTATCATACATAGAACATCAAATTTTAGGTAAAATAGATGTTCGCGTGTCCTGCATGTGAGGACTCTTTCCTGATGTAATCCTCCAAGGCTACTTCGTCTCAAAGTTGTAGTTCATTTCAAGATTCTTTTTTTCCTACTTTCACTGATGTACAGAAAATTTATCTGATCATCCCACACTATCTCCCTCATCATAAGATGAACATGATCAGTGATAACAATTTCCAATTGTCTTATGCTTCTCAGCTTCGGACAAATCTAACAAGTTTGAAAAGATATCTACGCAGATTCATTCCACTTGTTTCACTCTCTGCAAATGGTGACCAGGAATGGCTTTTTAGGGGGCTGATAAATTAAGGAATCTTTCTCATAAGTGCCAAGTGATGGGTTCCAGGCACTGCACAATTTGTGTGAAAGTTTATTATACTAAAAAGTAATAACTACTATAAGTAAGAATTGAATTCTTCAATACCTACTTAAAATAAATTAGTTATAGAATTGGTTTTAAAATAGATTATTTGGTGCCTCAGGCTTTAATTAAATGAAGTGAACAGCAGTGAAATAAAATATGAGTGGTGGTAGGGAAGCATGTCGGAGAGATGCCGACGCCTTCGTAACAGCTGGAGCATCTGGCTCGGCAAGTCACGCTGCATTGTGGTCACGTCGCCATACGTGAACAGCTCTCTTTAGAATAGATCTGTGACTTTAATAAGACTTCCTAAGACTACTTTTAACTCCAGATGTGTTAGAACTGCCAATTAAATTTTCAAAATGATTTAGAAAACCAGAGGTTGAAAGCTCATATCTGCCTCAGGCTGCTTATAGTGAATATTTTGGGGCTATGTTTGAATTTTATAAGCTGCACAGGTAGATGTTCTGACTCCCTCCTGCTTTAGATCCTTTGTCAATGCTCATCTTTCCCAGGACTTTTTGCCATTTTGGAAATGTGCTTTCTCCTCATATCCGTGCTTCAATACTTTTTAAACCAATTTATTGTAGTTCTGGAGAATAGTGAGTCTGAAAAATAGTGGGACACCAAGATTCTCAGGCCTGCAGGCCTGGAGCTTGGAAACTTCTTGCCCTCAGAATCTGTGGAGGAAAATGACATTTCACGTATGAACCAGTTTGTACCATAAAATCAACCTGCTTGACTGGAAGGTTCGTCAGGTGAGACACCTTCTTATTTCAAGGAATTGTGTTTAGTATTGGCAAACCTTGGTACGATGCCATAACAGGGATGAAGAATATATGGATGAAGAAAGAATGAAGACAAAGCTCTTGTTTCCAGGATGTATTTCTTTGGCTGCTTGGTCTCCTGTGATCCATCTTTCATGAACTATCAACTGCCTTCAAGGTTTATGAAGCTTTGTATTGGACTCTAATGTCTTTACTAACTAAATTATACTGATTTAAAGTATTTAAAAATGTTAAAGGGCTGGGGAATAGTTTGGTGGTACAAGCATCTGTCTGGAAAGATCAAGAACCTGGGTTTGATCCCTGGTACCACATACCATGCGGGCCCTGCACCAAGCCAGCCACCGAAACCAGGCACAGTGGAGCATGCCAATAATCCCAGCGCTGGGAGGCTGAAACAGGAGGATCACTATGAGTCTGAGTGGCAAGCTGCATAACAAGACCGACCTTGTACCAAATAAGTAAATACAAGATTTAAAAAAATTAAAAATGCTAAAGGGATCTTTTTATTTAACCTATCTAGTTATTAACATAGACTCTACTTTTTACAATAATATACCCTCAAATTCTTAGTGCTGAATGAGAAGAGTGGAACTCTCTGGTTAGTCTGAGATTAAGTAATCTGCTTTCCTCATTTGGTCAAACATAGTCTGCTTTCTTTCGACTTCTCAGATTATTATACAAATTTTAGATTTCTTGGAGAATTTTGAGTTATTTTCAAGGAATCCCCCAAATCCCCAAGCTATCCAGTCATCATAAGGTCTAAATCTCTAACTGAATGTCCCATTAAATAATCAGTGTCCTTATCTCACATAAAGCAGCAAGAAATGCATTACTTGGTATTTTCAGTGAAGTGGGGGGGATGGAAACCCTACTCGGGATGGGGAAGTATGGCCTCTTCCTGTGGTGTCCCTTCTCATTCTATTCTCCACCTCTAGCTTCAGATCTCAACCTCTCACATGAATATTCTGCTACTCTAGCTATGGATCGCACTTCATGTAGCTCCACTTAACAGCAACCTTGACCATTTTCGGTTTCTTTAAATAATATGCTGCAAGGCTGATGACTTTTAAAATTAATTTTACTTTTTTAACTGGCCCATTAACCCCCTAAAGTTGTACATATTTATTGGGCACCAGGGGATGTTTTAATATATGTACACATTCTGTAATGTTTAAAGGAGGTGGTGCATATCTATCTCTTTTAACTTTAATCACCTCTTTATAGTGAAAACATTCCACCCCCTTTTGAAATGTATGGGTCATTTTTGTTATCTGCAGTCATCTGACTATGGAATAGCACCCCAGAGCTTTTTGCTCCAATCTAGCTGTAACTCAGGACTCACTGATCCATCTCTCCCTATTCCTCCCTTTCCTTTACTTTCTCCAGACTCTGGCAAACACCATTTGAGTGTCCAACTGCTATGTGAGCAACTGTTTTCGATTATACATATGAGTGAAACTATGCAGTACTCATCTTTCTGTAGAAGGCTGGAGTTGTACTACTGAAGGATTGGAGAAAAGGGGATAAGTTAGGCTGGTCCATAAGCCTCTCTTTGCCCTAGTTCTATTGGCTTTTCTTTCTTTTCTTTTTTTTTTAGGTAAAATTTTCTTCTACCACCTCTGTTGTGGTTTAGATCAAGAACATGCCCAACTGTTCTCATATGCTCATAGGTGGGGCTGCTGGAAGATGCCTGAGGCATGGGGCTCTAATGGACTCAATTTAGGAGGTGGGGCTTGGCCAGAGAAGCAGGACACTGGAAGGCACCACCAAGACGGGTGAAGCTCCTTCCATGAGTCTTCCCTTTGCTCTCTGCTTCCTGACCACCATGGAGTGGACAGCTTTCCTACACCCAGGGTCCACGATCATGGCTTTTGTGTATTGATGCCCACTGAACATTTACTAAAACTTCTGATACTATGAGCCAGAAGCAACCTCTCTTCTTTAAACTGCCAATGCCAAACACTGTCCCAGCAAAGAGAGAGTGACTCTTCACTCAGCTGACAGGATGAGATGGGGTGACTTAGATAAGCTGCCTGGTGCATAGGGGCCAGGAGACATGTGTTTCCTGAATACTTTTCAAAGTTCAGATAGCAGGCTCTCTTCTTCAACCTCAGCAGGAATTAAGACTTCTTTCTTGGAGTGTGCGTGGATTTGTGCACCTGTTTTGTTTGTGTGTGTGCTGAACACAGAGAGAATAAGGGTATTGTGAAGGCAGACAAGAGCAGTGCTCATTTAAGTGGTTTAATTCAAATTCTTGCTATACATAAATACTTGATTATGTGCTCTTTAGTGACTGTTTTATTTCTTACATAGCATCTCTTCCCCCAAAGGGTTCCCTAAGAGCAGCATGGTATCAAAGCCTCCTTACCTATCTCCAGGTGTTCATCGTGTTTCATTTGTTCACTTGGCCTGAAAGTGTTCCTGGTAACCATTAAAGAATTTCATTGCCTTGGAGAGGTAGAAAGGCTGCAGGTATCTTCCTGTCACATAGCCCTCTTCTGAGAAAAGCAGTTCTGAAAGTTCCTTCAAGTAATTTCTATGGTTTGTGCCAAGTGTTCTAGCATTTCTAGTCTTGTTGTGAAAGTCACTGAGATTTCTATGATTGGTTATAAGGCAGGAGCTGACCAGTAGAGTTAGTTATTAGTTTTTTTCAATTTCTAAAAATTGTTAATTTATTATGGGTTGGCTAAGTAGCTCGGTGGATTAAAGTACCTACAAGCAGACACAGGGGCCAGGGGTTCGATCCCCTAGCGTGCCTTTCCAGCCCTGCCCCCTGAGCATGCTGAGATGGCGACTGATACTGGGTTTGGTGGCACATACCTGTAATCCCAGCATTTAGGAGGCTGTATATAGGAGAATCACTATGAGTTCAATCTAGTAGTGAGACCCTGAACACCCTGTAGACACTTCCTTAAAAAATACAAAAAAATATTATTTGTGTATGTATTTATTTGATATAGGGTCTTTCTGTGCAGCTTAGACTTGTAGTGATCCTCCTGTCTAACCCTCCCCATTGCTGGGATTATAGATATGGAGCCACCACACCTGGTTTTGGTGGCTGGCATTGCATGCTGTACTGGGGATTGAACTTGGGTTCTTATACTTGCCAGGCAGGTGCTTAGACCACCAAGCTATTGCCCCAGCATTATTATTATTATTATTAATTATTATTATTAATTTATTTTTAGGAAACTTAGGTGCTACATATGTGAACAAAGAACTCTTAATTTGGCTCCCTGAGCCAGCAAATGCTGTATAATCAGTTGTTTAGTTGCCGCCCATAGTTTCCTTGTAATAGGAGGCCATGGGACTTTCAATGTTCCAGCAGCTGACAAAGCAGTCTCTTAAGTTGTTTCCTTCTTCCCAGTGTTCTTGCAATAAACTCCCTTGTCTGTGGGCACAGCTTTCTTTCAATTTCAAGCATCTAGATTAATATTGTCATGGAAAATAGCAAGGGGAAAAGAAACATACATTACAGGTTAATATATATCCATTGTTTTTAAAAATTTCTCTAAATTATGATCCTGTTGTGATTTTGGTTTGAGATTCCAGTGTGACCTTCTTGAGACCCTTTTGGGGCATAGTTGAGCTTCTTTGCTCTGTTCCTTCCCAAATTTCCATGGCCAAATTATACTTGCCATCACCTGAGACAGTGTTTGGCAAATTCTCTGCAGGCTCTGTAAAGAAAAGGCATGGCAGTCACATTAATGTGGCTGTCTCGAGCCACTCATTTGTCTCTGTGTATCTGTTTCAGATACTTTGGTATCTTTGAGGCAATAATTTGGAAGGCACAACCTTATGTCCTTCTCTTAGCAAAGGACAGCATTTTGCTTGGAGCCAAGATATTTTTTCCCACCCTTTTGGCCTTGCTAGCTTTTTAACGATCACTTCCATGCTGTTTGTCTCTAATCTGCTGAGAGATACTGTTGGTACAAACTGTACTGTGAGACTGTGAGAAAATTACACCACAGCCCACATGGAATCCCTGCTTTTGGTTCCAGGATGTCTGTTGGGACTGCTGTTAGGAACACACGTCTGAAGAAGGAGCTCATTCTAATTCTTGGTGCACAGGTGAGTTAATAAGTGTGTGCATTGAGACCAGGAGCTGATGTATCAAAGATGTGGCTTTCTATCACCTCAGGGGTGTACTTAATAGTGGTGCAGATTTTTTCCCTTTCATTTCCATCAAAATGTATCAAGGGCTGTCACTGCTTCTCAAAGAAAACACTTATTAATATGTATAAGGTAAGAAGGTTCCTTTCTAAGAATTAACTTTACTCATACTCATAACATCCAATCATAATGCATATGTTGAAACTAGGCAATACATACACACACAACATAAATGATACAAAAATGCTATAGCTCTGAACTTTCCTGGGGCAGAAGATGTCATATATTAATGCAAAAAAAATTCAGTCCCTTGCTTCTTATTTTCCTCTCAGAAGTGCTAGCATTTGTTAGACAATGATTTTTATTGTTCCTGAATCCAAATGTGCTTTATTTGGTATGATATTTTGAGGACATATCAGCAGCTAAAGAGTGGTATATGTGGTCATCATTGGAGCCCTTTTAAAAATTGAATTTAAATGTATGACCCTTATTTGTCTTAGTTTACCACTTTGTATTTTATTTGTACTTTTTAACAGATTGGTGGTCTGTGATCCAAACTATCTGCCATTCAGGCCACTATGTGAACTTATAGTTATTTTTGATTATTGTATCTTAAGTACCATTTTAAAAACGTTGTGGCTATATGAGTAGTTCTTCATAGTCATTATCTAGTCAGGATTCTCATGACAATTCCTCTGGGTCAGATATTAACTATTATCCATATTTCATGGTTAAAGGAGCAGGAGTGCAGCAGCACTAAGCCACTAAGATGAAGAAGCATCTCTCCCCCTAGGGATTGGGTTCACAACCTGTGGAGGAGGATGAAGTTTACATTAGTTGGTTAGGACTCCTAAAAACAAAGTGTCACAGATAGAATAGGTTAGTCAACAAAATCACATTTTTCTTAAGGCTGGAGGTCTGAGATGTAAGTGTCAGCAGCTTAGTTTTCTGAAGCCTTTCTTTGCTTGCCAAGATGTCTGCCTTTCCCTGTGTCTTCATGGGGTGTTTCTTGTGTTCAAGTTTTGTTTTTTTATGAATACTCTAGTCCTGTTGGATCAAGGCTCCTCTTAATCACTTGATAGCTTTTTAAAAAGATCATATCTCCTAAAATAGTCACATTCTTAGATAGTCCAGAAGTCCATAATATATTTGAGGAGGGAGCCAGACTTCAAGCTGTAGTAGGGTCTATCAAAGAAGGGATTTTACAAATTTTTGTCTTCCCTTCTCCTATCTCAGCCAGACATGAGAGACTCTTTCAGAAGGGGAGAGGCAAAAATACCCATCTTTTCATGTTTCTGAAGAGCCTAAACTTTGAAAACTTAAAGAATAGGAAGATATTTTGAGGCTCCTTACTTTCTACCCTACTATTCTTCTGGAAAAGCCTAGAGGCATGTGAGAGGAAAGAGACCTTGGGGACCACCAGGGTGGGACATGATGGTACGACCTTGATGTGTGAGCAATGAAACAGAGAACACTGTAAGTGTCTAAGGTAAGGCAGGGCAAATAAGCAAATTCAATAAACAAGTTAATAGTTTGAGAGTATCACATGCTATATTGGTGCTGTCATGCTGGGGCTTTCCTAGGGCATCTCTTTTGTGTCTCAAAAACTTTCTGGGCATGTTTGGACACACTATGTTTACACCAGAGGCCCACTTCAAACCAAATCTGTTCTATCACAATCTCCAGCCATCTAGTTAACTTTCTTTTATTATAAGGAAAGGAAAACAACATAAACATCGCAACAATGAGAAAGCTGGTGTTTCAGTTATTACCTTATTCCTATTGCTTCTAAAAGTGCTGAAAATTTATCTGGTAGGTTGACAATGTGCTCAGGGACAAAGGCTGAGAGTAGGAATTTTCATCTAAGCAGTGATGCTGTTGTTTTCAATAGCAGCCAGATAATCTCGGACACATCACACCCATGACGTTAGTGTCACTGTTTAGGCTTGAGGAATGAACCTGACTGTCATTTCCCAATTAGATATAAAGTCTTTGGATATTATGATGGGGGTTAAATGAGGTGACACATTCTTAAGTTTTCCTTCCATAGTCTTACTGAAAAACAAATCAAATTAGTAGGACAGATTCAATAATTAGTACAATGCATATTGTTTTCTTAGTGGGTATTTGTTGTACAAGATGCAGACATGATATTCTATTTACAAACACTATTATAGCAGATCCCTCTATTCATTGAATTAAGAGTATGTAGCTGTATATCTATTTTAACTATTTTAAACATAGAGATACAAAATACTCATTCATTTGTATCCCCTTTTTTGTTTAGTTTTGTCATTTAAATGTTATAGGTATGTGAATTCAGCAAAATATTCCAAAATAGTCCAGTAGTCCATAATAGTATTGGGTTTTCCATATGTATAGCAATGTTAGAAGTTGTTGACTTGAGTCTTTAACAGCTCAGCATAATAATATGGCTTCACTTCTTAAACTTCATTTTTATACTTTTCTGCTGGATGGTTAAGACCAAGATAAAAGAAGATCTATGTAACAAGAATTGTAGTTTTTGTATCCGATTAAGGTCAGTAAAATCCCCTCAGGATTTATCCTCAAACCCTGTACCACAGTTTATAGATCTTTTGTCTGTGTCAGCCATGTGGATGAGTCACAGCCATTGCTATGTGACCTATGTGTTCTCTGTGAAAGCCTGAGAGAATGTTTTCTGTCCAGGTGACTCTCCTTAGGTACACTCTACATCATCGATCACTTTTGTCTTTGGCCCCATAATCTCCTTGATCAGAAAATTTGGGACACAACTGAGTTGCATGATGTTACAGTACAGGTTCTCATATGTTCTGAGTCTTAATTGACTTTGAAAAGCTAGGGCCAAAATGTTGATTGTCCTCACAGGCCCTCTTTTTCTTTATTTTTTGGTCTGCAAACTAAGCTTGTTAACACTCTAGAAGAGAAGCTTATTCTTATTACCATACAACGTAAGCTGTTGAGCTTAACCTGTCTTTCTAAATATCAAACATCTTAGGCTTAACATGAAACAGGTAGTTTTCATCAAGTATTGATACGTTAAACTTTAAGTCCCTACAAAATACAATGTAAAAATTTTAAAAATATTAAATATATTTTAAAAATAGGAATAAACAATTATATATGTTTACACACAAGTTTAGAAATCTAACCATATACAGTATTGTAGCAGGACAGTCCCATGATACTCCTTTTCCTGTCTCCTGCCTTCATTCACCACCCTACTCCTTTTTAAACAAACATCTACCTGTAAGACAGCATGGCCACAATTGGCATGTCGTGACAAGCAGCACATATTCAGAAGACCAGAATGACAGGCGCTCCAAGCATGAACCTACTACTACAAATTGTCATCTTCAGTGCGGTTGCTTAATTCACAGGTATCAGCATATATAGTAAGAGTGAGAATCCTTCCAATTAACTGCTATATTCAAAAATCTTCTGAAGATTCTGAGGACCATTGCCTTGCCCACGTTGTACATATAGCTATATGGCTTTGCCTCTGTCATGTTTCTTAGCTCTTCTCCTTGCTGGCTTTTCATTGTCTAGTCTTCAAGTTCTTGTTTCTTTTTAATTGTGTTATACCTTTCTATTTGTAATTCTTCTTCTGAGTTCTTATACTAGGGAGACTGTATGATATTTATACATGTGTGTCTGGTTTATTTCACTTGAGTGTATCTTCAAGTGGCATCCATTAAAATATGAAGGCTTCTAGTTTATTATTCTTTATAGCTGAGTAGTACTCCATTGAATACTACTTTTTTATCCATTCCTCAAGTGACGGGCATCTTGGTTATTTCCAAGATTTTGCTATCACAAATTGTGCTGCTATACACATAGATACACATATATCACTATGATGTGATGTCTTCAGATCTTCCGGGAAAATTCCCAGTAGGGGGATAGTTGGATTGAATGGGATTTCCAGTCCTAGTTTCTTAAGGAGTCTCCACACTGATTTCCATAATGGTTGCACCAGTCTACATTCTCACTAGCAGTGGAGAAGGGATTGTAATTCCTCCTGTCATGTCTTTGTTGCCCAGGGTTGTCTTTGCTATTCTAGATCTTTTCTGGTTCAAAATACATTTTAGGAATGATTTCTCTAGGTCTGGGAGGTATGTTGGTGGCAGTTTGATAGGGATTGCATAAATCTGTATAGCAATTTTGGAAGTATGGCCATCTTCACAATGTTGGTTCTTCCTATCCAGGAGCAGGGAATATCTTTCCATTTTCTGAAATGCTATACAATCTCTTTTTTAAGAGTACTGAATTTTCCTTGAAAAGATCTTTGACTTCTTTAGTTAGATTAATTCCACTGTATTTCATTTTCCATAGTGGTAAAAGGTATTGTTTCTATAATTTGCCTCTCAGTGGGTTTGTTATCTGTGTAGAGGAATGCTATTAACTTTTAGGTATTGACTTTGTATCCTGCCATGCTACTGAATTTGTGTATTAGTTGTAGTAGCTTCTTGGTGGAGTTTTTTGGATCTTCCTAGTATAGTATCATATAATCTACAAATAATGATAGTTTAACTTCTTCTTTACCTATTCTTATTCATTTTGTTTCTCTCTCTTGTCTAATGGCTTTAGCTAATGATTGCAGGACTATGTTGAATAGGAGGGGTGATAGAGGACATCCTTGTTTTGTCCCAGATCTAAGAGTAAAAGATTTCAATTTTTTCCCCATTTAGAATTATGTTAGTCATTGGGTTTCATAGATGGATTTTATCAAATTGAAGTAGAGGCCTTCTGTTCTAATTTTCTGTAGGACTTTGAAAATGAATGAGTGTTGGACTTTGTCAAAAGCCTTTTCTGTATCAATTGAGATGATCATGTAGTTTTTAGTTTTTGTGCTATTGATATAATACATTTTTAGATTTTTGAATATTGAACCATCCTTGCACCACTGGCATGAATCCTACCTGGTCATGGTGTATGGTCTTCTTGATTATTTGCTGTACTCTATTTGGTAGGATTTTATTTAGGACATTTGCATCTATGTTCATCAGGGAGATTGGCCTGTAATTCTCTTTTTTAGTTTTATCTTTCCCTGGTTTTGATATCAAAATAATACTTGCCTCCAGGAATGATTTTGGGAGGCTTGTTTCCTTTTCAATTTCATTGAAGAGTTTGAGGAGTATAGGGCATATATCTTCAATAAATTTTTTGCAGAATTCAGCTGTGAATCCATCAGACATGGACTTTTCTTTGTTGGTAGGTTTTTTTTTTTATTACATTTTGTATTTCATTGGCTGTTAATGGGCTACTGAGAGTGGCCCAACAAGTGAGTCTTGTTGACTCACTTTTGGAATTTGTGCCTTTCTAGGAATCTGTCCATTTCGTCTGTGTCTTCTAGTCTGTGAGCATAAAGATTCTCAAAGTAGCTTGCCAGGGAAGTGCTTATTTCGCTGAGCCATCTCCCCAGCCCTACACTCTTCATTCTTTACTGCTTGTATTTGAATTTTTTCTTTCCTCTTTTTGATGAGGTTAGCTAGGGGCTTCTCATTTTTATTTAATCTTTGAACAAACCAGCTTCTTGATTCATTAATTCTTTGAACTGTTTTCTTTGTCTTAATGGAATTCATTTCTGCTCTAAGTTTTAGGGTTTCTTTTTCCTTTGCACTCTGGGTTAGGATTTCTTCCCTTTTTGTTGTTGGAGGTGCAATATATTAGGGTGTTTATCTGTTCCTGTTCTGTTTTCCTAATGTGAGTTTACAGCTATAAATTTCACTCGAAGAAATGCTTTCATCACATGCCATAAATTCCGATAAGTTGTGATTGAATTTTCATTGAATTGTAGATATTGTTGAATTTCTTATTTAATTTTATCTGTGACCCATTGATTGCTGAGTAGGGTGTTGTTTAATTTCCATGTATTTAGGGTTTTTTCTGGTTTCTTTTGTTGTTTATTTCAGATTCCATTGCATTGTGGTCAGATAATATGCATGGGACAATTTCTGTTTTCTTTCATATACTTAAGCATGACATATGGACTAGTATGTGGTCTCTTTTAAAAAATGATCCATGTGCAGCTGAAAAAATATGTATTCTGCTGTGGTTGGGTAGAACACTCTGTATATGTCCACTGAGTCCATTTGTTTCTAGCTCTTGTTCAGTTCTGCTACTTCTTTGCTAATTTTTTGTCTGCTTGACCTATCTTTTTGGTGTAAGAGACTGTTAAGGTCTCCTGTTAGTTTTGAATAGTAGGATTTTCATGTTCATTAAGATTTGTTTTATATAGTTGTGTGCTCCTGTGTTTGGTGCATAGATACTTATGAGTGTTACCTTTTGCTCTTGAATTTTTTCCCCTAACTGACATATAGTGGCCTTCTTTGTGCCATTTGATCATTCTTGATTTGAAGTTGAGACTGTCTGAGAACAGGATTGCTACTCCTGCTTTTTTCTGAGGTGCTGGGGCATGTAGTATTGTTTTCCATCCTTCGACTTTCAGCCTATGAATGTCTTTTTGAGTTAAATGTGTTTCTTGTATACAAAATATTGTTGGATTTTGTGTTCTAATCCACTGTGCCAGTCTATTTCTCTTAATTGGTGAATTGAGTCCATTTACATTGATGGTTATAACTGAGATGTGTTGCCTTATGATTGTCATAATGTTTACCTGTTGTTTTTTACTCCTTTTTCTCTTGTGTTTAATTGTTTGTCCTATTTAGTGGGTTCCTTCTGTTCTCATTCATGGAGTTCTGATCATTGTGGTCCCTCTTTAGAACATCTTTCAGTAGCCTGTGTAAGGATGGCTTTGTCATTATGAAATTCTTTAGTTGTTCTTTGTCATGGACTTATTCCACTTCTCTATCAAACTTGAAAGTGAGTTTTGTAGGGTATAGTAATCTGGGCTGCAATTTTTTTCATAGAGGATTTGAAGTACTCTGCTCCATGCTCTCTTTGCCTTCATGGTTTGTGAAGAGAAGTAGGCTGTTATTCTGATGGGTTTTCCTTTGAATGTGATCTAGCAGCTTTCAGTATATTATTCTTGTGTTCAATTTCTCGGATCTTGACTATTATATGTTTCAATGTGTTTTCAGTTGGGTTGAAGTTAGTTGGCATTCTGTAGCTTCAGTTACTTTTATGTTAGATTGGTGCCTCATGTTTGGGAAGTTTTCTGCTACTACTTCTGCCGATATTTTTTTAATGTCATGTGTATTGACTTCTTCTTTCTCACTGATACCCATTAGTCTCACATTGTTGATCTTTTCATCATCTTGCAAGTGATGAATTATTCTTTCCAGGATCCTAGTTCTTTTTAAGAGGTCTTCTCTTACCTTTTTACTAGGTGCACCAGCATCTTCAAGATCTGAAACTCTGTCTTCACTTTTACTCAAATGGTTTTGCATACTTGTGATTGAGATTTTAAGGTTCTCTCTATATCTTTGATTCTGCTTCATGTGATCTATTTCTTTCTTGTATTGTTCATTCAAGGAATCTGTCATTTTTCTATTCTCTATTTTTTATCAATGTCTTATTTAGAAGCAGTTGTTAATTCTATTACTCCAGACATTTTTTTTCCAATTGGTTTTCTTTCATATGTTTCTGTATTTGATTCTTTACTTTAGATGCTATGAATTTAGAGTTTTCTTTTTTATTTCCAAGTTGAGTTCCTCTATACCTTTCTGCAGTTGTTTCTTTATTTCAGATGCTATTAATTCATTGATTTTTGCTGTGTGATTCCCAATTTGTTCTTTGCTATTGTCCTCTGCACTTATTATAGGTGAGCTTGGGTCTGAGATGCACTTTTCTCCTTCTTGTTGTCATTTTGTATAGCACTGTCTTCTGACTTTTGTTGTAGAGCTTCGGTGAAGTTGTAATCTTATATCCTACTGAAATTCAGGTATAGATCTAGAAAGCTTGAATTTATGCAGTCGTTTCTGGCTTGGGTCTGGTGGCTGTGTTCAGTTCCTTCCTACTGCAGCCCTTTGGAGTGAACCTACTGTGCCCCTCTGGCATATCAGAAGCTCCTGGACTAGCTGGGTGGTTCTGTTTCCTACTTTCTCTGCAAGGACTACAGCTGCACAGTTTCACTCTAGGCCTGTATGCCAGGCCTGAGCTGCATCTGAAGGGGACAAGGGGGCTGGAGGATGGGTAAGCTTTCCCACACACTCCGTGGGCCTGGTCTAGGGCTGGATTTGTGGGTCCCAAGAACGTGACAGAAGTTCTCGCTCACTCAGCAGGTGTGTGTGTGTGGGGGGCAGCAGAGTGATAGTGGTGGGGTCTCAAGGGTGTGGAAGGGCGTCTCACTCACTTGGCTTGCCTGGGTTTGGATCAGATAGGTCTCGCTGGCATAGGGTACCAAGAAGGTCTCCTACATACTCACATTCTTATGTTTCCACACTGGAGTGCAGTTCAAATGAAAGCATGCTTACTACATAGTATGGATTAGCATCACAGAAGTTTTGTCTTTTTTAGAGTTGGCTCCATAAAAATTGCTTCCTTCCTTCTTTCCTTCTTTCCTTCTTTCCTTCCTTCCTTCCTTCCTTCCTTCCTTCCTTCCTTCCTTCCTTCCTTCCTTCCTTCCTTCCTTCGTTCCTTAACTTCATTCCTCTCTTCCTTCATTCTCCTTGTCCTTGTTCTTCCTTTTTGTTGTTCTTCTTGCTATTGTTGTTATTCTTCTTGTTCATGTGCTCCTCCTCCTCCTGCC